>JADRCD010203034.1:9079-40271 GCA_019843815.1 Montemys delectorum
GTCACGGTGCTGTGTAGTTTACATACGCCACGTGCTGTCACGGTGCTGTGTAGTTTACATACGCCACGTGCTGTCACGGTGCTGTGTAGTTTACATCTCCCGTTTGCTAATTTGTTTCCTGTTTTTTCCTGCCATTACTTTTATCTCAGTGGATTTTTGTTTTTGTTTTTTTACTGTTCTCTGTTCTGTCCCTTATTGTTTTCTATGCAGTTTTAAAGATTATTTTCTTTGTGGTAGTTTTCCTTCCCCATCTTAAATTGGTATTATTTGGATTAGTGCCTATGTAGTTTTATTGTATAATTTTGGTCAGCTGTGGGCCCACTCTCTTCTTTCTTTGTGCTGCTGCCATCACACAAAGCGCATCTTAAGCCCCTCAACGTAATTTTATATTGTAATTATGACTTTATGTTCTTATCTCTTACATGGTATGTTCTATGTTAGACTCTAAAGTACACATTTTTTATGGCTTTAGTTCTTTGAAATATTAGTAGTAACTGGCCTTGAAGCGTTTGTCCAGTAGTTTCTGTGGCTAGCATACATCAGGTACAGTTTCTCTGAAATGCTTTTTTTACTCCCTTCTGTAAGACCATATTGTTCTGTCTTGTTTTTGGAGTATTTTCTTTGAAAAGTAGACATTTTCAAGTTGATAGCAGTTTTTTCATTTTACAGTTTAAGATTTACTTATTTCCATGTATATGAGTACTCTGTCGCTGTCTTCAGACACACCAGAAGAGGGCATCGTTAGATCCCATTACAGATGCTTTTGGGCTACCATGTGGTTGCTGGGAACTGAATTCAGAATCTTTGGAGGAGTAACCAATGCTCTGAACTGTTGAGCCATCTCTCCAGCCTTCCCCTACCCCCTTTTAAAAAAAAGATTTATTTATTTCATTTATATGAGTACACTGTAGCTCTTTTCAGACACACCAGAAAAGGGCATCAGATCTCATTACAGATGGTTGTGAGCCATCATGTGGTTGCTGGGATTTGAACTCAGGACCTCTGGAAGAGCAGTCAGTGCTCTTAACCACTGAGCCATCTCTCCAGCTCTGGTAGCAGTTTTTTTAAGTCAGGTTTTCCACACCTTTGGTGTTTATAGTTGTTTGTTGTTTTTATTTCTTTAGTAATTTTGCTGGTTGATAGTTGTAGTTTCCATTCTTAGATCACTCTGCACAGCTAGCCTAAGACAGTTAACAATTGATCAGCTTTTCTTTTTTCTTTTTTTTTTTAAAGTCTTTGAGCTAGTTTTTTTTCCAAGCTTTTAAAAAATGTTTTTACTTGTTTGAGAATTTCATGCAACATATTTCGGTCATATTATTTCCCCTTCCCCAGCTCCTCTTGGATCACCCCCTCTTCCCACATCCAGACCCAACCTTGTGTTTTCCTTTCTCTCAAGATAACTGTAAGCAACCCCACAAAATACATGGACTTGGATCTGTATTGACCACTTCCTCCAGACCGGGGCCTGCCCTGGGCTGGGCTTCATATACCAGGTCGCTGCATTGAAGAAAGCTCATTATCTTTCCAGCCAGCAGCTATCATTGTAAATGGCTTTTTGACTACGAGTGGAACTTTTTTTGCTCACTTTCTGTCCTCCTACCCTGGTCCCAGCTTTTATGGAAAAATAAGAAAAAAATTAAAATTTGTTGAAATACCAGGTTTTCTTTTGACTTAAGAAATATTAAAATTCGCTGGGTGGTGGTGGTGCACGCCTTTAATCCCAGCACTTGGGGGGCAGAGGCAGGTGGATTTCTGAGTTCGAGGCCAGCCTGGTCTACAGAGTGAGTTCCAGGACAGCCAGTGCTATACAGAGAAACCCTGTCTCAAAAATCCAAAAAACCAAAACCAACCAAACAAAAAAGAAATACTAAAGTTCTAATCACAAAATAAGTATGCAAGGGGATGGATATATTAATTAGCCTTATTTAATCATCTTACAATATATACATATCAAAACATACACTATAAAATTATTCTGTTTTTATTATAAACTATACCCTAATAAAATATCTGGAAGCAGGAAATAAATGTTTTCTTAGATGTCACCTAGAAAGAGCTAATACCCTTAATCTCTAAGAATTCAAAACCATTTATTAGATTTTAATTTTGCAAAAATATTCTTAAAAGAATGCTCTCTGCGTCACATCTTTTAGGTAGCGTAGCGGACAGGACTGCAACAGTCCGTAGTGCCGCTCGTCAAACTGTACATGTCTTAGAGCGCGCTCTCACTGAGCCTAATCCTGACTAATGAAGTTGGAGGAGAGTGGTTTGTGTCTAATAAGATGCTGCAGCTGTGTCGTCCTGTGCACTGCTATGAGCTCGTGCTGTCAGAAGGCAGTAGATGTGGTCACCTTGTCAAGATAAAAGCGGTGCCACTACGGAGTCAGAGTTACAAGAAGGCCAGCTGCCGTAAAGCAGGAGTCAGAGTTACAGGAAGGCCAGCTGCCGTAAAGCGGGAGTCAGAGTTACAGGAAGGCCAGCTGCCGTAAAGCTGCTGCTCTGCATTTTCATTTTGTACAAGTCTCTCACTTTTGAGTTTCTTATTTTATTTCTCCTCATTTTCTTTCTGTGATGCCCATTCCATATTAGGGTTGTTAGTACTACAGCAGGAATTCATGTGTAGTTGGTTTTTTGTGGGGAAAATGGTGAGGCACTAACCCATCCCGAAGGACCAGAGAATGGTAGGTCCGTGTTGATGCTGTCAGTGTGGCCATGAGTGGAGTATTCGGAGCGGGAACTCTTACCAGACTCACATACCTGTCTCCTCCTATATCATACTCGCTACTTTCATGAACTACTTTTTCTTCAGATACATTCAGGCTTTTACTTCATTGTTTTCTCCTTGATCAATTATTCTACTTTGTTAGGCATTCTTTCATTTTGCATTTAGTAAACACATGTACACGAGTCCTGAAATACTCTGTTCTTCAAACATAAATTCCTTTTGGGTTCCAAAGAATTTGCCTTCAAATGAGTTAAGGAAACAGAATTTTAATACAACTCAAGAACTGAGAAGTTAAGGAAGCCAACATCCACTTTTTAGAAATTAAGCACTTAATTAATGCTGAGTAAAAAGATGGTTGGTTTGAGATTTATCAATCTGCCGTCAAGTCTAGCTTCAGTTACTAAAAAGCCATATGCCTTAGACCAGCAGGTCAAAAGCTGTGTCTCAGCCCTTTTGAGGGCTGCATATCAATATTTACAATTCATAACAGTAGCAAAATTACAGAATGCTTTTTTACTCCTTTCTATAAGGCCATATTGTTCTGCCTTGTTTGTAATATTTTCTTTGAAAACTAGATATTTTCAAGTTGGTAGCAGTTTTTTGTTTGTGGGTTGGGGTCACCACAGCATGAGGAACTGTATTAAAGGCTCTTAGCATTAGGAAGGTTGAGAACCACTGTATAATTGGCAAAGTTGTTTCTAAGTTTTAGAAGAAAATAGATATAAACATTCAGCCTAGTACCTTCTACATAGCTTCTACCTTTTCCCCAAGCCATACATTCTCAGATTTTTGTAATTCCAAAGCTCATGAATAGTTTTCCTGACTCCTACTAAGTAGAAAATGTAAAAAATGTAGTATAGAGTTGTTTTTAAAGTTGTTTTAAAAGATACCTTATTAATGGGAATCAAATTTGTAGTTGTTTCTCTTAAGCATTTTAACCAGTATTTCATGCATACCTAGGTAGCAAGTTTGGTTGAAGCACTAAATAATCAGAATATTGTGGCCTAAGAGTTCTAGATTTTATTTATTATAAAACTAACCTTTCGAGTTTTGCTAGATGTGATAATCACTTTTAAATATGCAATTTCTATTTGAAACAGCACTTTAAAAATAAGATGGGTGGATGTGGTGATGCACACCTTTAATCCCAGCACTCAAGAGGCAGAGACAGGTTGGATCTTTGTGACTCCAGGACACTCAGAGCTACATAAAGGGACCCTGTCTCCAGGGTGGGATCTATGTCTGGGAGACCAATGTTTTTATGATAAAATGTCCACACTATTTTCTGGATTTTTTAATAAATCTAAGCCAGAAATGGGAAATAATGATCAATAAAATAGCCACTTCTACCAAAAGAAAAGGTCAACTGGTCAGAGTGAGGGATACTTTGGTAATGGGTAGAAAGAAACTTGGACAGTTTTCTGACAGAAATAGTGCAAGGTACGACGAGCACCATGAAAACTACGGGTGTGTTCTCCCATCGCTGCTGTTCTCCCTGTTAGAATCAGAGAAATGGCATGCACTCGGGGAGCAAGGGGGAGCTCTGTGGCCAGGAGCCCTGCCAGGCTCAGGCTCAGGGAAGTGATGCACCTTGGCTTTTCATCTCTTGTTGTGGATTTTGTTTTTGTGGCTTTTTCCCCCCAACCCCCTTTCTCTTCCTGTTTTGAGTCTTACTAGTATTTCTTTCCTTTCGAAACAGACTTAGTTTTTCTTTATGTGTATACATGAGAACCTGTAGGAATTTATGTGTACCATATGTGTGCAGGAGCCTAGGAGGCTAGAAGAGTGTGGCTCCTGGGAACTAAACCCAGATCCTGCAAGAGCAGTAAGTGCTGAGCCGTCTCTCTGCCCCCATTCCTCTCTGTATCATGGGAGCCATCTCTCCGCCCCTCATTCCTCTCTGTATCATGGCTGTGCCCAGGAAGTATGCTGGTTTGTCAGTCCCCCTTTTGCATCTGAAAATGTGCATTCTTGATTTTTCTATTTTATACTTTTGGGTCCCCCACCCCCATCACATTATAATACCAGTCCATCAAATTGGAATTTTAAATACACAGAAGTCCATTTCTGTTACATTCAACTGATCTATACCTTGGTTTTTTTCCCTTTGTAATAACAAAATTTTATCTTTACTTCCCTTCCTGTAGCAAAATTTCATATACAAGAACTCCTTTTTGCTATTGTTTTCTTCTATAACTATCTCTATGTTAGGGAAGCTTCTCAGTTGAAAACATTAATGCAAAAAGAGGCATTCATTGACTTTAGCAAGTGTTGAGTGAATTTTGTAAGCTCTGTTAACACTGTGGTTCAGTGAGGTACATGAGACTAGCCAGGCTGTAATGGTAAGGGAGCCCCATGTCCTTCTGTGTGTGACACTCTACCACTTAAGTACTACAGTGCCTAGGATTACAGCATGCTTACAAATGTCTTACTGGAAACCAGGTTAATACAGCGGCTATGAACGAACTTTCTTCCACCCTAATAAGCTATGTCGCCATTAGAACATGTAAATGACTTGCGTTCTGGATGCTGTTGTGTTGATGTGTCTCCAGACTAAACTTTGCGTGTGTTACGTTTTAGGTCAGAAGACATGCCTTCATCTGCATGGCATCTTCCCTTACCTCTATGTGCCATACGATGGCTATGGACAGCAGCCAGAAAGCTATCTCTCTCAGATGGCATTCAGTATCGACAGAGCACTTAATGTGGCTTTAGGCAATCCATCTTCCACTGCTCAGCATGTGTTCAAAGTGTCATTAGTATCAGGAATGTAAGTATGATAATACCTTTTAAATTTCAATTCTCTGCATTTCTTTTTTATTTTAATTAGAGAGAACACTCATGAAGTATATTTTGTTCATGTTTTTTCACTGTCATTATAATGGAGCTGTGGTGAATTTCTTTTTGAAGCTTTACAAAGTTAATTTTTATTGGAATGAAAAATAAATGGCTACCAGTTGGTTTTATTTTAACCCCTTTCCATTTTTCTACTTCCTAGAACTGTATAAATTCATGTAATTCCTACTTACTTTATGGGACCTTTTGGTCTTGTGTATATATATGGTTGTAGTTCCTTGGTATGTTGCTTTGCTTCTTGTCAACTGTACCAAAACACCTGAGACAATCAATTTATAAAGAGAAAATATTTGATTTGGGTCACATTTTATTAGATCCCATTTATCTTATGATCCATTGGTCCAGTAGCCTGTGCTAAGAGAGTATATCATTACAGGAACACGTAGCTGAACAAATTACTTGTCGTAGGCCAGGAAACATAGGAAAGGAAAAGGAAGAGACCTGTTCCATAAATCCTTTTGAGAACACACCCCTAAAGACTTAAGACACGCCCCCCATTATACCTTTCAAAGGTACCTTCTCAGTGGTGCCTTTAACTCGTGGACCTTTGGAAGATGTTCAAGATCTAACCAGTTTACTTGTATATTGCCAAACAAAACAAAGTTCTATGGAGGTTATATTCTAACAACAAGAAAAAGGTAATAACCAGTACATATTACATGAGATAGATTTATTTGCTACATGGTAATTGGTATAGAAGGAAAGAAGACAGAAAATACTGTAAGAAGAATATAAGAACCTGTACAGTTTTAGACCAGGTGCTCAGGAAGGGTCTCATTGACAAGATCAATGACATTAATTACCAAATGATATAAGGTGTAAAAGAATACAGTGGAAGTAAGGGAGTAAGCAAGAGTCCAGGTGGCCGGAATAGGAGACGAAGAGAATGACCGAGAGTGGGCAGATACGAATGGGAAGAAAGTCATGTAGACCACTTATTTTCAAGTTTCTAGATTCTCCAGAGGCATCAGCTCTATTTGATTTGACAGTTGAGATTGTGGTTCTCAGATCTCTTAAGGACCAGGATGGTACCTGAATAATGGCGTGGTGAAGTCCAGGGCCTCTCTAGGCTCCGTGAGCCAGTATCTGAGTGCACAAATACTAAGGCAGGCTCTTATTTGAAGATGACAAGTCTACCATAGTTTTGTTTTATTCTTTCTTTTGAATTGAACTGTAGTGGAAGATGACTCCCAGCTCCTGCCTCCATTTCTCCCTCCTTTGTCTTAAATCAGATCAGAATCTAAACCTGATAGCCATCCTAGCCTTTTTATCTCTGCTTCCTTCCTTTCACATGGGTTCTCCTTAATACATTTCTTACATGGCATTTCTGAGACAGCTGAAAGCCTTTCTGTCAGTTCTGATGTATACTCAAATTTGAGAATCACTACTTTCTTCCGAGTTGTTGCATGATATTGAGCAGCCCAGGATCTGACTCCGTAGGTTTGCTTTAGCAACTGTGTAGGTGAACAGAGCTGTGGGAGGAAGTGGCTAGAGGAGCAGGAAGCTCGGTGCGGCTGTTGTATCAGTGTAGGTACTAAATGAAGCCTGGTAGCTTGAACTACAGTAATAGCAGGAAGTTGTGCAGAGTCATCAGCGCCTGGATGTGGTCTGAGGACCAAGTCAAGATGGGCTGTTCAGGCAGTTGGGAACTGTGAGACGGGTCAAGAGTTTGACAGCAGGATTTGTTTTATGTTGCTCAGAACTTTGAGTCTGTGTTGGTGGAGCACACTGGAGGACAGATCTAGATGTTTCAGGTTTGTATGTGTATACTCAAAGTACACACCTTAATTTGTCTACTTTTTTATATCTAACCTAGACTTTCCTTTGGATAGGTTTTTTTTTGTTTTGTTTTGTTTTTTTGTTTTTTTTGTTTGTTTTTGTTTTTGTTTGTTTTTTTTCGAGACAGGGTTTCTCTGTATAGCCCTGGCTGTCCTGGAACTCACTCTGTAGACCAGGCTGGCCTTGAACTCAGAAATCCACCTGCCTCTGCCTCCCAAGTGCTGGGATTAAAGGCGTGTGCCACCACTGCCTGGCCTGGATAGTATTTCTTAACTGAATTATTATTTTCCTATTTTCTGATTCCAAATTAGTAAAAATGCTCATCTTATAATTTAATTGGATCGTTTTTAAATTCTTTCGTAGTGTTTATGGAATAACATTTAAACTTTGATCTGACCTCTATTTGCCACCAGTTTACTGTGTTCCATGCAGAAACACTGATCTTGGCTTTCAGGTCCTGTGTATACTCAGGTTTCCCACCTGAGTTCTTTGTAAAAGCATGATATTGTCATGATCATCATGACTGTACATCAGCTCATTTTTGTTTATTTAGCATTTAACAGAACGTGAATTATTTTAGTTTTTGCTCTTCACTAGCTAATAGTTCAGCTGAAGAAATAACCACACTGACACACTAGCAGCTTTTCATAGTGTTGAGCATTATATTAGGCAATAGAGAGATAAGAATAGGACACAGCTGAGCTGTGGTAAGAGCATAGGTGCAGATGTTGAGGCAGCCTTTGTTAGGGATTGTGCCCTGTGGTTAGAGAGGCTAAGAGGCTGCAGTAGTCACTCTCTTTGCTGAAACCCTTAGATGCTGGTAGCCAGTCCAAGTCTGAAAAGCCTCAGAACAGAAGGGTTGATGGAATAATTCTCAGCTCCAGGCTGAAGGTCTGAGAACTTGCATACTTTTGACACAAGTCCTAGAAGCAGAATCAACATGTACAGAAAGTGGAGGGCTTAGTGCCTGCCTGGTCAGGAGGAGCAGGAGGATAATTACCTCCCATTTCTAGGAAGAGGAGACAAATCCGATGTTTTCAGTCTTTTTGTTCATGTTGAGATTTGGATGGTGCTCACCTGCATGTAAATAGATCATTCTTATTCCATAATTTCACAAGATAAAATTATTCAGAGATTTTTTTTTGGCTAAAAAAATTTAGAAGATAATATATAGGATTTCTAAGCTATATTTTAGGACAATATATATGAAACCAGGATCACAGATTTCCAAATAATTTTGACTTAATAGTTAAATATTTATTCAGTGTCTGAAATTAAGAGACTGAAAAAAAAAAGGCACTAAAGATTGTTAACAAAACCAAGACAAAGCAAAGATCTTATGGGCCACATAAGTGTAGGATGTTTATTTGAGTAAAGATGGCTTGTCTCCTAAGAGCTGCATTTATGTATGTGAAAAATACCGTAATAGTAGGAAAAGGTTGAAATTACCATTAAGAAAATGAGATTCCCATCTATATTAGCAAGGCTTTCTAGGGAAACAGGATCGATAGAATGAATCTTTATACATGTATTAAGGGAGTTTATTAAGAGTGGCTTATAGGCTGTGGTCCTCCTAGTCCAACAATAGTTATTTCCAATCAAAAAGTCCAAGAATCCAAAATTGTTCAGCCCACGAGGCAGAATGTCTCAGCTGATCTTTAGTATACATTGAAATTCTGAAGAAGTAGAGTACAGGAATGCCTGCCTCAGCAGCAGCATTGAACTTGTCAAGGAAGCGAGTGGGCGAGCAGGCGGGCGGGCCGGCGGCGGGCTGGTCCTTTCTATAGACTCAAAGCGGTCATCCTCCCTGAAACTGTCCAGTCGGAAAGGCTCTTAAGGCATGCCCAGCTGCTTGGGTTTGTAGTTAACTCCATGGGGAGTCAAGTTGACACCCAGGAAGAGCTGTCTCAGCACCATACTCTCTTATCCTTTTCTTCATGGAAATGGTAGCAAATGTAGAAACAATGTTGTTGCACCTCACATTGAGCTCTGCCTTCTATGGCATTGTGTGCACATACTCTATGTGTGTATCATGTTCATGTATGTACATATGTGAGCACACATGCCACTCACATACATAGGATGAAGTAGTAAGTACTTAGAAAATGATAGAAGTGGGATAGAAATGATAGATGGGACGCCTCAGTAGTTAAGAGCATTCTTGCAGAGGAGCAGGGTTTGTTTCCTATCACCCAGAAGGTGTGGCTAACCGACATACATAGAACTTCAGTTTCAGGACATCCAATCTTACACTTTCTTCAGGCCCCATCAGGCACCAGGCACATATGTAGCACACTCATATACACATAAAATAAATATACCTTAACATAAAGGGTAAAAGATGGAGAAAGACAATCAGAGAATACAGTATTGAAGGAGGTTAGTTAAGTTGAGATCTGTATCTCTTGAGAATGAAAGGAAGCTATGCAAAAGCCAGGGACAGGGCTTTCCAGGCTGAGACAGCAAACAAGGCAATACATGAGGAGGGATCAAATTAGAGAGCCTAACGTGGTTGAGAGTAGCCGGGGGAGAGAATAGTGAGAGAATATAATAATAATAATAATAATAATAATAATAATAATAATAATATAATAATAATAATAATATAATATAAGACAGGATTAAAGTAAGAAACAAGAATGGATGTATGCACATTTCAGATGTTGGGAACTAGCAAAATAAAAACTTAACAGAAATTACTTGGTAACAATAATAGAGATAGCTCTGACCCAGAGTATGAGTGACAGCTTTCCTGAAACATTATTGTTATGTGAGTACATACCTGGTGTCTGTGTGTGTGTGTGTGTGTGTGTAGGCACTTATGTGCTATGGTATATACATGGAATCAGAGGACAACCTCAGGTGTCACCTTCACCTTTGACCTTGTTTTGAGATAGGTTTTTTTTTCCTGCTGCGTGTGTTAGACTGCATATGGTGGCCTATGAGCTTCTAGGCATTCTCTTGTCTCTGCCGTCCTCTTTCTTGTAGGAACAATGAGATTACACATACTTGTTAATGCAGCTGGCTTTTACATGCATTATTGGGATTTGAACTTAGGTCCTTGTGCTTCTGAATGATAAGCACTTTTACCCTTTGAGTCATCTTCCTGTTTCCTCATTGATGTATTGTTTAAATTACATCATCTTTGAAAAATCACAGCCAGTGTTTCATAGGTATAAGTAGAGCTTTATGTCTTCCTAAAATTATATAGAAACCTCGGCTTCTTAAGCCTTCATTGAATACTTCTTCCCTTAGTATAGTCCTCTGCACCTCCCTTCCCTGTTCAGTCTCATGTCCTGAGATAACATAATAGGGTTCTTAACACGTCAGCCATACATAGATACATTCATTCATTTATCTATTTATTTTTATTTTATTTTATTTTATTTTGGGGGGTGGCCAGAGGACAACTTGGGGGACTTAGTACTCCTTCCACCACGTGGGTTCGAGGAAAAAAGTTTCAGTCATTGTTGGTGGCAGACATCCTAACCTCTAGCCCATCTTACTGTCCCCATTCAAGCTCTTAATCTCTGATCTATTTAATTCTCAGTGGATTCATTTAATATGTATAGATGTTAAAGACATCAGCTACTAAAATGTGTCCCTGTTGACACACTTTTATAAATAAAACACATATGAGCACATACGATACATAATTTGCCTCTTCATAGTAAACTTGTGAAATTGATAAACAAAGCTGATTAAGAAAGGTCATGTACGTGTGCTAAGGGCACTGTCCAGATGGCAATCGTCTGTACTGTTTCAGAGCCTCTTGGACTTAATCTATTTAACCTGAAGGGAGATGTCGTTTGTCAGGTACGCGGAAGGCATTGTCCCCACTGTTGTCCCTCAGTATTTGCTTTTGTTAAACAACGTCTCTTGGGCTGGGAAAATAGTTCAATGAATGAGAATGGTTGTTGTCCAATAATGAGGACTTGAGTTTGGATCTCCGGTTGTGTGCATCTCTATATTATGCTTATAACTCCACTCTTTGAGGGGCAGAGGCGAGAGGGTAGTTGTTGGGACTGGCTGTTAGCCTGGCTCCAAAGTCACAAGTATCTGAGTCGGTGTCCTATTGACCAAAGAGACACTAGTCCCCGAGACTTCTGCCATTATCCCAATGACACCATTCTTTTCTTATTTCAACTTTTTACTTTGTCTTTGAGTTTTCAGAATCTTAACTCTAATATTCTTCAGAAAGATGCATTTTAAATAAAATGTTTTAGAAGTGCTTTGAGCTTTCTGGATGTGAATATCTATGTAATATAGGCAGGTCTACTGTGAACTCCTGACCCTGTTGCCTTTAACCTCAACAGTTGCCTGGCCAGTCATAGCATTTTCATTCACAGGTTTTGTTGACTAGATTTTTTTTTTAATACCTTTTCCAGTCTGTTCTGAAATCTCATGAAGTAAACGTTGACCTGCTTAATGGAATTCAGTAATCTAGGTAGGTTATTGCAAAAGACTATCTACAGGCCCAGAAATTCTTCTATATGTTCAGATCTACTGTTGAAGTTCTCAATCAGCTACATACGTAACTTCATTCATTATGTTTTTTATCTTCAAGATTTTTTTTTTCCTTGAGACAGGGTTTCTCTGTATAGCCCTGGCTGTCCTGGACTTACTCTGTAGACCAGGCTGGCCTCGAACTCAGAAATCTGCCTGCCTCTGCCCCCCAAGTGCTGGGATTAAAGGCGTGGCCACCACCGCCCGGCCCTATCTTCAAGATTTTTAAGGAGTCTTTTTTTATATCCTTAGTGAATTTCAGTTAGGTCTTGAATTCTCTTCCTAAGTTTAATTGTCTGTTTTTCCTTAATATTGTACAAAGTTTTCCAGAAAATTCACTCTCTGGAATTTTTACCAACTAATTTTTATCCTTTTCTTTGTGTTCTTACTAGCAATTACTGTGCTTCCTTAAAAGCACCATATTACAGTGTTAGTTTTCATGTTTCTTTATGCTGGCATTTGTGCATCGGTGATTAATTAGTTCCCTGTACCAGTTCGTGGGGTGACTTTGGTACTGAGAAACTAACTATTGTTTTGATTGAATGTACCATGCTGATCTGTATTCCTCATGAGATGTGTCTGTGTGTGTGTCTGTGTGTGTGTGTTTTAGAATTATATTGCCAGCCAGAAAGTAGTTTCCTTAGCTTGGACCCAGCTAGGTTGTGATATGAGTAAGTTTTTCTAGGTCAAGATGGGGTTGGACCACTCGCTCGTTCCATCTGGGTGTAACGTGCTTGGTCGCAGATGCTTGTTTGATCAGGCTACACGGAGATGAGTGGTACAGTCAATGCCTGAGAGCTACATCAGTGACTTCATTGGACCCCTGAAGGATGACCTTCCTAGAAAAGTTGATCCAGCTATTTTCTAGAGTTAAGAATGGATGTATGGGATCGAGCTTCTAAGAATAGGCTGTTCCATTACTTCTTGGCCAGAGGAGAACCACCAGGTTTGTTTAGTTGATTCCCTAGGGTCCTCAAGCAGGCCAAACCAAACTAAGCCAAACTCAACAGGAAATATTGTAGAGACTTCAGTAGACTGAACCAACACAATTGTAAAGCTCCTCTTCTGTGTCTAGAGGTATTTCTTGATAGATTCATTGCTTACCTTTCTATTGTCGTGATAAAACACCATGACCCAGGTAACAAAAGAAAGAGTTTGGAGGCTAGGCTTGGTGTATGAGCTTTTAAAACTTCAAAAAGGCCCACCCCACGTGATATAACTCCTCCAAACAGTCCCAACAAGTGAGGACCAAGTATTGAAATAGGATAGGCTCATAACCTATCCAGGCTATTCTGGATCAGACCACCACAGTAAGCAAGAACAATTTCTTTATGGAGATGTGGTGAGTAAATGTGAGGTAGACATGGTTCACTGGCCTGCTTGGTCCTGAGTTTCATCAAAGGGAAATTTTTAAAATCTTAAAAATGCTTTGGTGTTTCTTCATATATAAATCTCTAATAGGTTTAGTTGAAAGCTCTTGGGGTATTTTAAAATGTGTTTTGGGTAATATTAAATGTAAAAAGACTGAATTAGGCTAGGAGAACCTAATTAGGACAATTAGTTGTATTATTTTATCTTTGAATTACAGAAGTGTTTTAAAATATGTTTTTCTTATATTTCAGGCCTTTTTATGGTTATCATGAGAAGGAAAGACACTTTATGAAGATCTATCTTTACAATCCTGCAATGGTGAAAAGGTACAAAGATAAATGAAACCAAAATATGAATAAACATGACTTAAATATTGTATTAATAAAAAGAAGATGATAGAAGAAAGGCTTTGTAATTTATAACACCATTACAGTAAAGAATGTAAAGTGTCTGTAGATTGTAAGTAGAGAGAGAGCCACGGCTTAGGTATGAAGGATGTTTCAAAGGTAGGTTACTTGTTTATGGCCCCCGCCTGTTTTTCTGTTTTGGATGTTGTAAGCTTGTTGAATTTTTTTGTAACAGATGATAACTGTCTGATACAATATTAGTGGCCTGTTGACCAGTCCATATGTTCAAGACTAAAAACAAGATAATCTTATAATTTCAAAATAAGAAGAATTTTGTACAAGTAAGACTGCAGTGAGAGTACTTTTTGTTGACTCCTTACTAGCTGCTTCATATCTTGATTTTTTTTTTTTTTTTGCCCTTAATCCGTCCTCTGCATCAAGTAGTTGAATTCCAGATTCTAAAAATAAATCTGACAGGGGCGAGGCTTGGAGTCTGGGGACAGCCAGATAATTCAGTGAAAAGCCACTTGCTGCTAAGTCTGACACCTGAGTTTTATCCCCAGGATACACATCATGTAAGCAGTGTGCCAACTCCTTCAAATTGGTACTACTTAGGAGACCTTCAAATAACTGCATATGCTGGTTTCTGAGACTTGAAAGCCTCCTTTGGTTATCCTCATACTTGCATGCTCATTCATCTTGGTGCCACTGCGTATTGTTGCTGTTCTTGTCTAATATTGGTGATTGATTGTTCCTTAGGGGCTGCCTTTATGTCTTCATCTTCTCCCTTCCATATTTACATTATTTATTCATTTCTATGCATGTGACCTTTAACTTAGTATGAATAGTCTCAATTTTTCTCTTGAGTTCCCAATCAATATATGAAACCATTAACAGGTTAAGTAGACTAGCAGTGTGGTTAAGAATGAGGAGTCACAGAGAAGATTGGATGCAAGCTTTAGCCTTTTCACTTTTGTGTGTGAGTTTTAAAAAATACATGTGAGTATGGGTGCCGGCAGAGGCCAGTGTCATTTGGTCCTGTGAAGCTGGAGTTACAGGTGGTTGTGAGCCACCCAGCATGGGTGCTAGGAACCAAACCTGGGTCCTTTGCAAGACTAATATGCCCTTTTTTTTTTTTAAAGTAATTTTTTAATATGTGTTTATTTATCATACACATGTACACTATCACTGTCTTCAGACACACCAGAAGAGGGTGTCCAATCTCATTGCAGATGGTTGTGAGCCACCTGTGAGCCACCATGTGGTTGCTGGGATTTGAACTCAGGACCTCAGGAAAAGCAGTCAGTGCTCTTAACAGCTGAGCCATCTCTCCAGCCCCTAATATGCCCTCTTAAGTACTGAACCATCCCATCTCTCCAGCCCTTTTTGTGTGATTTTTGATACCAAGTGCTTAGATGATAGGTAAGCACTGATGTGCCTAGTATAAATTGCTCTAATTTCTTTCTTAGGTGATTTTAATTTTTCCCCATTTAATCCATGAATTATTTTTTCATTGAGAAAAATTCATTTTCCTTACTTTAAGACTGTGGTTTAAACTTTTAACTTGAAATAAAATATATATTTCTAGAAAAAGTGAAATGAAAATTTTGAGTATTAGTGGGTTTTTTTTTGTCCTCTATATTTCTGTAATCATTACTTCATTTGATAATGAACATAATTCTATAATTTTCTTTTTCTAATTTAGGATATGTGAACTTTTGCAAAGTGGAGCCATAATGAATAAATTTTACCAGCCTCATGAAGCGCATATTCCCTACCTCCTACAGCTCTTCATTGACTACAATCTTTACGGAATGAATTTAATAAACCTGGCTGCTGTCAAGTTCCGAAAAGCAAGAAGGAAAGGTACGTTAAATTTTGAAGTTCAGACTAAGGGTGCTGTGTAATCAGTGGCTTACAAAATAGTGTGCATGGTGGATGGAGAAGAGAGGAGTGCTGAGAATGGGGTGGATGGGGAAGAGAGGAGTGCTGAGAATGGGGTGGATGGGGAAGAGAGGAGTGCTGAGAATGGGGAAGAGCTTTGCAGAAGACATTTCTCCGGAGCTGTAGAGATAAGAGCTCAGTAGTTCAGAGCACTGGCTGCTCTTCCAGAGGACCCAGGTGGATTCCTAGCACCCACATAGTGCCTCACAACTATTTTTAATTCCAGTTCCAAGAAATCTAAGTCACTTTAAGGCACCAAGCACACAATTGGTAAATAGACATTCTTACAGGCAAAATACCCATACCCTCAATTTACTAGTTATTGAGGTACTTACGTGCTACAGAAATCACCCGCTCCTAAGGAGACAGCTGGAAGGCCGTCCGTCTGTTGGCACTACATAGGCACTGTCATAGACTTCACATAGTCTAGGCACTTTGAAGGAGACTTTATGCCTTGGTACTGACATCCACAGACTCCCAACCCTGCAAGAGTTCAAGGAATCAGTAATCAGCTTTGTGCTTATGCAGAGGCACTGCAGGGGTGAGCCACTTAAACTGCCTTGGCTTCTGGCTGCTTGCACACCTGCCCACAAGCTCTCTGGATTCACGACTCTCCCCTCCCCCCCCACACACACATACACACGCACACTCGCAGGCACGCATGCATGCTGACTTATTTTGGTATGCCTTGACTAGCTCAATGGCTGGGTATTTCTAATCCTCCCTGCGGTAGCTATAGTCTCCCCCCAACTGTGCTGTGTCAACTTGCTAAGTCAACTTGCTAAATCAACATTTCATCTCTGCGACCCCATCAGGGAGTGGCCCCCAGGGCCACTTTCTCAAATTCTTACATGACTGGTTGCTTTCTTTCCTGCTGCTCTTGAGTCTGATCCCTTTGGAAAGTGATCCTCCTCTTCTTCCCCTCTCTTGGTCTCTTACCAGCACAATCTAAAAGTCCTACCCCATCTCCCTGCCTGGCCAATGGCTGTAGGGCAGTCCTTTATTATCCATCGAAGCCAGCTGGGGACAGAGATCCTCAGGTCTGAAAGCACAGCTCTTTGGGAGCCGAAATAAGACAAAGCATTAGAACCAATCTCCGATAGGTACCCATCCTGTATATCTAGTATTAGTAGAATTGTATGTGGGAACATAATTTTTCTACTTAATGTCATATCACGGTTAATCCACGTGACTTTCCTCATAGTACACAGTAACAGTGTGCTGTGTGTATAACCTACATTTTTTCTTCAGTTGAGCATTTGGAGATTTTTTTTTCCGATTTTTTTACTGTTTTGTACACTTGTGTACAAAGGTTTTCTTTTTTGAACATATATTGGGAGTAAAAATTTCTGGGTTTGTGGGTCTTCCTTTCCTGTGTGTGTGTGTGTGTGTGTGTGTGTGTGTGTGTGTGTGTGTGTACACATGTACTTGTGTAGACAAACACTTTACCTACTCTTCCTTTCTGAATCTGGCCACCATGTACCTCTGATCACCACGTTTCCTTCCCTCATTGCCATACTTCTTCAGCCAGGGACCAGCATTTTTATTTCAGTTTACTAAACATTCTCCTTTGGTTTACTTTCTTCCCATTTTTTCCTACCCGAACTTATTTTTGTGCTCATGAATAATGGGCTATATTTTTAGACCAATCTCTTTTAAAAAAAACATTTAAAAACTGGCTCATAGTTAAGTAATAGTAAACACACCAAAAAAATGCAACAATAATAAAAGTTTTAGACTAAAAGAGACAGTAGTGTAGTAAGGATGCCTTTCGCTCTGAGGACATTTGTTTTTCATGGGCAGTTTAGAGTCTTCTTTGAGGCACCCATCCTGGTTATAAAGAATCCCAGACCTAGGTCTGCCTGGCAGGTGGAAAGTCCAGAGCACGGTAGTAGGACTGCCAGTGGACATACTCTTCAGTTGAACACAGGTGGAGAGCTTGAGCATCCTTGAAACATTCGATCCAGTGTGGATCTCCTAGGACTAAAACATTCTCAAATCCAGAATGGGAGCTGAGATGTTACTAACCTGGTAATACATTTAGATCTGGTTGAAGAAGTGAGTATAGATCTTCCTAGAGTGTACTCTCTTACTAGTACTATTGTATATTAGATCTAGTCTTCATAAATAAAACCTATTTTTCACACCTCAAATCAGCAAAGAATCCAGATGTTGTCATTTTTAGTGGCTAAAAAGAAATTAACATTTGTAATCTTTGTCAAGTAAGGATGTTATGTGCAGAGTTCTACTATACAATATTACCTTCACCAGTAGTTTTTAAAATTAAATTGGCTCACCAACTATTAATAGTATCTTTATGTAGAACAATTTAATTTCAATAAAACTTCTTTTAGAAAGAAAATTTTTGTAGTGACAGCATATACTATATATTACATTTTTAAGTCTACACGATTAATGCCTTGAACCCAGTCTATTACTATTACTCCCCTTCAAAGACCAACGTGCACGTGCGCAAAACCTTGAGTAGTAGTGGGTCTCTGTCGATCACCATCTACTGCAAAATGAAGCTTGTCTGATGAAAGTTGGCAGTTGTGCTGCTAATCTATGAGTATAATTATAAATAATTAGAATTCTCTCTAATACTATGCCCATTTAGCAGAGTAATAGTAGATTCTCCTTTAGGGCCTGTGGCCTGTCTAGCTACCAGTTCGTGTCCCAATGTCAATGCCAGATAATGGATTTCAACTTGTAGATCAGTTCTTAAATACAACCATATCGTAAATGGTTACTCCTAGGACCTTTGTGCCACTGTTGTTCCAGTGAGCTGGTCATTTTTATAGCTAGCAGGATTCATAGCTGAGTAATATTGGTGGTTAATTTTCTCTTCTTGTAGCATAGCACCCTGCGACCACTATGGAATCTAGCCACTAGGGATAAGGCTTCTGGGTGGATAGCAGCTTGATTTCCTTGTGTTCTATAAGTCAGTTATGGGATATGTTTTCAATAGGGTCTTACTTCTAGAGAGTAATTAAGAGCATTGGCCATACCCTATAATTCACATATATCATACAAGCACCTCTGACTGTCTTTAAGGGGCTCTTAAACTTCCCTCTAGCATTTCATAAGCCATGCCTCTGTCATCTCACACTGCTATCAGCATTATTCTCTCAGTTTGGTGACTATTGGATGTTACCTCACTTGGTAACAACCCCCAAAGAGCTAACCCATTCCTGGTTCTGGACTTTTTATTTGTTATTCTCTGGTGTTTCATAGGGACACTGTTGCCCTGTTATGGGAGTGGTTGTAATCGTGTATGCACATATTTAATGAGGCTTCTCATGTGACTTCTTGAAATGTTGTAGTGTTCATTATCCCTCCCTGTGGTGGTTTGAATAAGAATGATGCCCATAGGCTAATATAGGTGACTATTTTGTCACCAGAGAATTGAACTATTTAGGATGATTTAGAAGGATTATGAAGTGTGGCCTTGTTGGAGAAAGCGTGTCACTTGGGGTGAACGTTGAGGTTTCAAAAGCCCATGCCAGGCCTAGTCTCTCTCTGCCTACAGATCAGGATGTAGAACTCTCAGCTACTTCACCAGCACCATGTCTGCCTGCATGTCACCAATGCTTTCTGCAGTGATCATAATGGAGTAACCTCTGAAACTGTAAGCCAACCCCAATTGCAAGCTTTCTTTTATAAGAGTTTTCTTGCTCATGGTCTGTCTTCACAACAATAGAACAGTGACCAAGATATTCCCCATAGTCCTGCTTACCTTAGCATCCCATTCCCACTCCCATTTAATTCTTTCTGCTCCATTTTTTTTCTTTAACCCAGTGGGCCACTGCATTATCTCGCCTTCCCTTGAACCACCGGCCTCACTAGAGCCCCTTACTAATTTTCCCACCTCTATGGGTATTGCAAATGGAGCAAACATATCTGAAGAAGCTCACACCCACAAGTGAGGTCTGGGTTACCTGAGAATGATTGTTTCCAGCTTTACCCATTTATCACCATATCACAAGTGATTTGGGGCTTGGAACCTTAGCTTGTGGCACTGATAGGATGAAGAAAGGACAGACACAGTTGCAGAGAAGATGGGATCTGGTGGCATTCTGAAGCCCCCATCTCTATCCCTGTAGGAACATTTATTAGGTTCAACCCTGGGGGAGGGCTTAGGTAGTCTGAGTAGGTAGGAGGCCTCTAGGCAAGGCTGTAGATGTCCTCCAGAAGGAAGCTGCAGTTTCGAGTCTTCACACACTGGGCAGTGTTTCACAAACTTCACACTCAGACTCCTGGGAAAGCTTTACCATTCCTCCTGAGCCTGGCCCGTGTGGATAATGGCTTGGCCAGCGTTCTGTAGGCCACTTGGTCTTGGAGTTCTCAACAGCACTTGCCTATGTGAAAATGCACATTCACTCAGACTTCATTCACCTGGCTTCCTCTGCTCTGCACATTTTACCTGTCAGTTTCATAAGTTCATTTTTCTTAATAGCTGAGTAAATGTTCTACATTCTTCTTATCCATTTATTAGTTGATGGACATGTAGGCGGTTTGCATTTCCTAGCTATTGTTAATAAAGTAGCAGTGAACATAGATAAGCGGGTGTTTCTATAGTAGGATATATGGAGTCTTTTGGGTATATGCCCAACAGTAGTATAGCTATATGGACTATGGATGTGGTAGGAGTATTTCTAGCTTTCTGAGGAACTTCCACACTAATTTTCATAGTGACTTTACATTCATACCAGCAATGAGTAAGTATTCCTCTTTCCCCTCAAACCTGACAGTATTTGTTGTCTTTTTTTGAGACAGTGGCTTTCTACATAGCCATGGCTACCTTAGAACTCACAATCCTTTAATTAACAATGTTGGGACTAAGGTGTGCGCCACTTCACCCTGTCATTTGTTTTGGTTTTGGTTTTTGTTTTTGTCTTAACCATTCTGATTGCCGTAAGATAAAATCTCTGAGGAGTTTCCATTTACATTTCTCTTATGGCTTAGGATGCAGAATATTCTTTAAAAATATTTCTTAGTCAGTTGTGTTTTTTTTTCCTTTGAGAGCACTGTGTAGTTCTTTTCCTCATTTTTAAATTGGGTGTTGAGTTTTTCAGTCCTTTGTATATTCTAGAACTAGCCCTCTGACATTATTGTTGGTAAATCCTTTTCTTAGATTCCATAGGCTGCCTCGTCATTGAGATGGTGCTGTTTACTGAAGTGTGCTTTTTAGTTTCATGAGATCCCATGTATTAGTTATTTGCTTCCATGCCTGCCCTGTTGGGGTCACGCTCAGAGACTTCCCCTCTTCCCTTGAGTTCAAGTGTATTTCCTACTCTTCTCTTGGTCAGATTCAGAATATCAGGTCTTATTTTGAGGTCATTGGTCCATTTGGAGTTAAGTTTTATGCAGGGTGAGATATAAGGATCTAATTAATTCATGTACACGTAGCTATCCACTTTGACCAGCACCATTTGTGGAAGATGATTGCTCTAATGTGTGTTGACCTCTTTGTCAAAAATAGCATTGCTGTAGGAGTGTGAGTTTATGTGGTCTATAGTTCTCTTCCATTTGTCAGTGCCTCTGTTTTATATCAACACCATACTGATTTTATTACTGTAGTATCCTAGTTTGCTTTCTATTCCTGTGATTAAAAACCATGACCAAAAGCAACTTGTGGTGAGGAAGAAAGGATTTGGCTTACAGATCTTGAGTACTAGTCTGTTGAGAGAAGCTGAGACAGGAACTAGAGGCAAAGGGCATGGAGGAATGCTGCTTATTGGCTTACTCCACTTGACTTGCCCAGTTTGCTTTCTTATAAACCCTAGGACTACCTCTCCAGGGATGGCACCACCCACAGTGGTCTGGACCCTTCCACATCATTCAAAAAAAAAAAAAAAATGTCCTGCAGGCTTGCCCACAGGTCACTCATATGATGGGGGCATCTTCTCAGTTGAGGTTCACTCTTCTGAGGTTACCCTAGGTTGTGTCAAGTTGAAAAAAAGGACAACAACAAAAAATCTAACCAGTACACAAATGATCTAACTTTGTGATATAACCTGAAATCTAGAGTGGTGGTACTTCCAGCCATTTTGTCATTGTCCTGGGTCCTTTGTTTTCATGAGATTTAAGACTATTTTCTTTTAAGTTTCTGTGAAGAAACTTCCATGAAAATTTGATGAGGATTGCATCGAATCTCTATTTTGCTTTTGTCAGAATGTGAAATTTTCTGTTTTTTCCTGCTGATCCATGAGCATGGCTACTCTTTCCATCTTCTAAGATCCTTCTTAGTTTTCTTTTTCAATGTCTTAAAGTTTTCAGTCTACATGGTGATTTTCTTTTATGTTAGATTTATTCCAAGATTATGGATGTACATGTTTAGCCTGCATTTACATGTATTTGCCATGTGTACCTGGTGCCTGTAGAGGCAAAAAGAGAAAATTAAATCCCCTGGTATTGGAATTAAAAGTCTGTGAGCTGCAGTGAGGGTATTAAGAACTGAGCTCAAGTTCACTGCAAAGATAATAAGTGCTCTTAACCACTGAGGTGTGTGTGTGTGTGTGTGTGTGTGTGTGTGTGTCTGTCTGTCTGTCTGTCTGTCTGTGTCTGTGTGTGTACTTTAGGCTATAGTAAGTAGAATTATTTCCTTTATTTTTTTAACCAGTATGTTTCTCATTTATATAGGAGGGCTAGTGATTTTTATGTGCTCATTTTTGTACTCTGTCACTTTGCCTGTTAACCAGCTATATGAGGTTTCTGGTGGAGTCTTTTGGGTCTTGTATATATAGAATCATATTTAAAAATAAGAATGCTTTTCTTTCCTTCTTTCTTTCCTATTTGTATCCCTTTTCTCTCCTTGACATGTCTTATTCCTATATCGAAGGCTTAAATAGTAATGGAGACAGTGTGTGGTTTTGTCATCTCCTGATTTTAGTGGACGCTCTTTTGAGTTTTTCTTTATTTAACAAGATGTCAGCTATGGACTTGCTTTATTATGCTGAGATATATCCCCTGCCTTCTTAGATTTTTCTAGACTTTTATCATGAAGAAATATTGGATTTTGTCATATAATTGGCTTTTCCACATGTAATATGATTGCACTGTTTCTGTTCTTGAGTCTATGGTGGGTTGGTTTTACTGATTAATATATGTTGAAGCATTCTTACATGTCTGGGAGGAACCAACATGACCATTGTGGACAGTGTTTTGGGTGTTTTTGTTTTCTTTTGTTTTAAAATTTGGTTTGCAAATATTTTATTAAATTTCTGTGGCCTGTATTTATAATTTTTATTTTCAATATGCCTTTGTAAAATTCTACTATCAGGTTCAGAGTGGCTTTCTAAAGGATATTTAGAAATGTTACTTCATTTTTTTGTGGAATAATTTGAGAAATATTGGTAGTTGTCTTTGAAGCCCTGGTAGAATTCTCTGCTGAATCTATCTGGCCCTGGGGTTATTTTTAGTCAGGAGATTTTACTGCTTTTATTTCAGTTGTATTTCATAGGTCTATTTAAATTCTTTTTTTTTTTTTTTTACCTTGAATTACCTTTCATGGGCCATATATATCTAGAATCCATCCATTTCTTTAGATTTTCTAGTTTAGTGGAACATAAATTATAATTTCCAAGTCCTTATGATCCCATGAAATGTAGTGTCTCCATTTACATCCTTAATTTTATTAGTTTTGTTGGTTTCAATCAGCTCCTTTTTGGTTAATTTAAATAAAGAGTTGTCAATCTTGTTAATCTTTTTAAAGAGTTGACGTCATTTGATTGATTTTGGTTTTTTTACATTTTTTCTGTTTCATTAGTTTCAACCCTGACTTGATAATCCTGCTTGTCTACTCATCTGAGGCGTTCTTTGCACTAGTTTTTCCAAAGCTTTAGGTGCATCATTAATTTATTATTTGGAGATCTCAAGTTTTTGATGTAGACATTTAGTGCTGTAAACTTAAGACAGTTTTTGGTATGTCTCATACAATTTGGAATGCTGCATTTTCATTTTTGTTTATTTTTAGGAATTTGTTATTTTCTTCTTATTTTTTATTAGATATTTTCTTCATTTACATGTCATATGATTTCTCCTTTCCCAGTTTCCCCTCCCCCCAAAAAAATAACCCCAAAAAACAACAACAAGAAAAAACCCCTGCTTGCCACCCCACCCTTCACAGGGCCAAGGGCCTTTCTTCCTTTTGATGACCGACTTGGCCATCCTCTACTATATACATGCTGCCAGAGCAATTAGTCCTACAATATGTACTCTTTGGTTGGTGGTTTAGTCCCTGGGAGATCTGAGGGTACTAGTCAGTTCATATTGTTGTTCGTCCTAAGGGGCTGCAAACCCTTCAGCTCTTTTGGTCCTTTCTCTAACTCCTTCATTGGGGACCATGTACTCAGTTCAATGGATGGCTGTGAGCCTCTACTTCTGTATTAGTCGGGTATTGTCAGAGCCTCTCAGGAGACAGCTATATCAAGCTGGAGTGCCTTTCCTTCAGTCTCTGCTCCATAGTTAGTCTCTGCAACTCCTTCCATGGGTATTTTGTTTCCCCTTCTAAGAAGGAATGAAGTGTCTACATTTTGGTCTTCCTTCTTTTTGAGTTTCTTGTGGTTTGTGGATTTTACTTCGAGTATTCCGAACTTCTGGGCTAATAACCACTTATCAGAGAGTGGATACCATGTGTGTTCTTTTGTGATTGGGTTACCTCACTCAGGATGATATTCTCCAGATCCATCCATTTCCCTAAGAATTTCATAAATTCATTGTTTTTAATAGCTGAGTAGTACTCCATTGTGTAGATGTACCACAGTTTCTGTATCCACTCCTCTGTTGAGGGACCTCTGGGTTGTTTCTAGTTTCTGACTATTATAAATAAGGCTGCTATGAACATGATGGAGCATGTGCCCTTATTACATGTTGGAGCATCTTTTGGGTATATGCCCAGGAGTGGTATAGCTGGGTTCTCTGGTAGAACTATGTCCAATTTCTGGAGGAACCGCCACACTGATTTCCAGAGTGATTGTACCAGCTTGCAATCCCACCAGCAGTGAAGGACTGTTCCTCTTTCTCCACAACCTCTCCAGCATCTGCTGTCACCTGAGTTTTTATCCTAGCCATTCTGACTGGTGTGAGGTGGAATCTCAGGGTTGATTTGATTTGCATTTCCCTGATGACTAAGGATGTTGAACATTTCTTTAGGTGCTTCTCAGCCATTTAGTATTCATCAGTAGAGAATTCTTTGTTTAGCTCTGTACTCCATTTTTTAATAGGGTTATTTGGTTCTCTGGAGTCTAACTTCTTGAGTTCTTTGTATACATTGGATATTAGCCCTCTATCAGATAGGATTGGTAAAGATCTTTTCCCAATTTGTTGGTTGCCGTTTTGTCTTATTGACAGTGTCTTTTGTCTTATAAAAGCTTTGCAACTTTATGAGGTCCCATTTGTCAATTCTTGATCTTATAGCATAAGCTATTGCTGTTCTGTTCAGGAAAATTTCCCGTGCCTATGTGTTCGAGGCTCTTCCCCACTTTCTTTTCTATTAGTTTCAGTGTATCTGATTTTATGTGGAGGTCCTTGATCCACTTGGACTTGAGCTTTGCACAGGAGATAAGAATGGGTCAATTTGCATTCTTCTACATGCTGACTGCCAGTTGAGCTAGCACCATCTGTTGAAAATGCTGTCTTTTTTCCACTATATGGTTTTAGCTCCTTTGTCAAAGATCAAGTGACGATAGTTGTATGGGTTCAATTCTGGCTCTTCAATTCTGTTCCATTGATCTACCTGCCTGTCACTGTACCAATACCATGCAGTTTTTATCATGATTGCTCTGTAGTACAGCTTGAGGTCAGGGATGGTGATTCCAGAGGTTCCTTTATCGTTGAGAATAGTTTTGGCTATCCTGGGTCTTTTGTTATTCCAGATGAATTTGCAAATTGTTCTTTTTAAGTCTGTGAAGAATTGAGTTGGAATTTTGATGGGGATTGCCTTGAATCTGTAGTTGCCTTCGGTAAGATAGCCATTTTTACTATATTAGTCCTGCCAATCCACGAGCACGGGGAGATCTTTCCATCTTCTGAGATCTTCAATTTCCTTCTTCAGAGACTTGAAGTTCTTGTCAAACAGATCTTTTACTTGCTTAGTTAGAGTTACACCAAGGTATTTTATATTATTTGTAGCAATTTTGAAGGGTGTTGTTTCCCTAATTTCTTTCTCAGCCTGTTTATCCTTTGTGTAGAGGAAGGCCTCTGATTTGCTTCAGCTACTTTGGTGAAGTTGTTTATCAGGTTTAGGAGCTCTCTGGTGGAATTTTTGGGGTCACTTAAGTATACTATCATATCATCAGCAAATAGTGATAATTTGACTAATTTCTTTCCAATTCGTATCCCTTTGATCTCCTTTTGTTGCCTAATTGCTCTGTGTTGGACTTCAGGTACTATATTGAATAGGTAGGGAGAGAGTGGGCAGCCTTGTATAGTCCCTGGTTTTAGTGGGATTGCTTCAAGTTTCTCTCCATTTAGTTTGTGGTTGGCTACTGGTTTTCTGTATATTGCTTTTACTGTGTTTAAGTATGGGCCTTGAATTCCTGATCTTTCCAAGACTTTTATCATGAAGGGATGTTGGATTTTGTCAAATGCTTTCTCAGCATCTAATGAGATGATCATATGTTTTTTTTCTTTGAGTTTGTTTATGTAGTGAATTACGTTGATGTATTGATGAAGCCTACTTGATCATGGTGGATGATCGTTTTTATGTATTCTTTGATTCTGTTTGCAAGAATTTTATTGAGTATTTTTGCATCGATATTCATAAGGGAAATTGGTCTGAAGTTTTCTTTCTTCTTAGGTCTTTGTGTGGTTTAGGTATAAGAGTAATTGTGGCTTCATAGAATAAATCGGGTAGAGTACCTTCTGTTTCAATCTTGTGGAATAGTTTGAGGAGTATTGGTATTAGGTCTTCTTTGAAGGTTTGATAAAACTCTGCACTAAACCCATCTGGTGCTGGGCATTTTTTTATTGTTGGGAGATTATTAATATGACTGTTTCTATTTCATTAGCAGATATGGGACTGTTTAGATCATTGATCTAGTCTTGATTAACTTTGGTACCTGCTATGTGTCTAGAAAATTGTCCATTTCATCCAGGTTTTCCAGTTTTGTTGAGTATAGGCTTTTGTAGTAGGATCTCATGATTTTTTGGATTTCCTCAGTGTCTGTTGTTATGTCTCCTTTTTCATTTCTGATCTTGTTAATTAGTAAACTATCTCTGTGTCCCCTAGTTAGTCTAGCTAAGGGTTTATCTATTTTGTTGATTTTCTCAAAGAACCAGCTCCTGGTCTGGTTGATTCTTTGTATAGTTCTTTTTGTTTCTATTTGGTTGATTTCATCCCTGAGTTTGATTATTTCCTACCTTTGACTCCTCTTGGGTGAATTTGCTTCTTTTTGTTCTAGCACTTTCAGATGTGCTGTCAAATTGCTGGTGTATGCTCTCTCCAGTTTCTTTTTGGAGGCACCTAAAGCTATTAGTTTTCCTCTTAGGATTGCTTTCATTGTGTCCCATAAGTTTGGGTATGTTGTGGCTTCGTTTTCATTAAACTCAAGAAAGTCTTAATTTCTTTCTTTATTTCTTCCTTGACCAAGTTATCTTTGAGTAGAGTGTTGTTAAGCTTCCAAGTATATGTGGGCATTCTATTGTTTATGTTGTTATTGAAGAGCAGCCTTAGTCCATGTTGATCTGATAGGGTACAAGGAATTATTTCAATCTTCTTGTATCTGTTGAGGCCTGATTTGTGATTTAATTATATGGTCAATTTTGGAGAAGGTACCCTGAGGTGATGAGAAGAAGGTATATCCTTTTGTTTTAGGATAAAAAGTTCTATAGATATCTGTTAAATCCATCTGTTTCATAACTTCTGTTAGTCTCACTGTGTCTCTGTTTAGTTTCTGTTTCCATGATCTGTCCATTGCAGAGAGTGGGGTGTTGAAATCTCCCACTACTATTGTATGCATTGTAATGTGTGCTTTGTGCTTTAGTAAAGTTTCTTTTATGAATGCAGATGCCCTTTGATTTGGGCCATAGAGGTTCAGAATTGAGAGTTCATCTTGATTGATCATACCTTTGATGAATATAAAGTATCCCTCCTTTTTTTTTTTTTTTTTTTTTGATCACTTTAGGGTGAAAGTCGATTTTATTTAACATTAGAATGGCTACTCCAGCTTTTTTTCTTGGGACCATTGGCTTGGAGGATTGTTTTCCAGCCTTTTATTCTGAGGTAGTGTCTGTCTTTGAGACTCAGGTGGGTTTCCTGTATGCAACAAAATGTTGGGTCCTGTTTACGTACCCAATCTGATAAGGAAAAGTAATTGTTGCTTCCTGTTATTTTTGTTGTTAGAGTTGGCATTCCGTTCATGTGGCTATCTTCTTTTATTTTGTTGGAAGAT
Source organism: Montemys delectorum (assembly GCA_019843815.1). Taxonomy (NCBI): domain Eukaryota; kingdom Metazoa; phylum Chordata; class Mammalia; order Rodentia; family Muridae; genus Montemys; species Montemys delectorum. The sequence goes on from JADRCD010203034.1 coordinate 37,000, forward strand.
TAGATTTTTGCTTTTTCAGAGATGTAGTTCCCTTCCTTGTGTTGGAGTTTTCCATCTATTATCCTTTGAAGGGCTGGATTTGTGGAAATATATTGTGTGAATTTGGTTTTGTCATGGAATACTTTGGTTTCTCCATCTATGGTAATTGAGAATTTTGCTGGGTATATTAAGAAAAAGTAATTGTTATTTCCTGTTGTTTTTGTTGTAACAGGTGGAATTAGGTTTGTGTGGATTTGTTGAAAGATTACTTTCTTGCTTCTTCTAGGGTGTAGTTTTGCTCCTTATGTTGATGTTTTCCATCTATTATCCTTTGTAGGGCTGGATTTGTGGAAAGATATTGTGTAAATTTTGTTTTGTCATGGAATATCTTGGTTTCTCCATCTAAGGTAATTGAGAGTTTTGCTGGATATAGTAGCCTGGGCTGGCGTTTGTGTTCTCTTAGGGTCTGTATGACATCTGCCCAGGATTTTCTAGCTTTCATAGTCTCTGGTGAGAAGTCGGGTGTAATTCTGATAGGCCTGCCTTTGTATGTTACTTGACCTTTTCCCTTACTGCTTTTAGTATTCTTTATTTCTTTAGTGCATTTGATGTTCTTATTATTATGTGTCGGGAGGAATTTCTTTTCTGGTCCAGTCTACTTGGAGTTCTGTAGGCTTCTTGTATGTTCATGGACATCTCTTTCTTTAGGTTAGAGAAGTTTTCTTCTATAATTTTTTTTGAAGATATTTAGTGGCCCTTTAAGTTGGAGGTCTTCACTCTCTTCTATTCCTATTATTGTTAGGTTTGGTCTTCTCATTGCATCTTTCCTGGATGTTTTGGGTTAGGAGCTTTTTGCATTTTGCATTTTCTTTGACTGTTGTGTCAATGTTGTCTATGGTGTCTTCTGCCCCTGAGATTCTCTCTTCTCTCTCTTGTATTCTGTTGCTGATGCTTGCATCTGTTTCCTGACTTCTTTCCTAAGATTTCTAACTCCAGAGCTGTCTCTCTTTGTGATTTCTTAATGATGTCTATTTCCATTTTTAGGTCCTGGATGGTTTTGCTCAATTCCTTTACCTGTGTGTTTGCGTTTTCCTGTAATTCCTTAAGGGATTTTTGTGTTTCTTCTTTAAGGGCTTGTGCCTCTTTACCTGTGTTCTCCTGTATTTCTTTAAGGGAGTTATTCTTGTCCTTCATATCTTAAGGTTAGAATAATTGGGATAAAGCTTTTATCATTATCAATTGGTTTAGAAATTATTGTATTCGCTTATTGTAAATTGAGAATTTATTGATACATAAATCTTATTGGTTAATTATAAGGTTCAAGTGTTTTGATTTACTTGGTTGATGGCTGACCGTGGGGTGGATGGTCATTGTGGGAAGCAACTCTCCTCCAGGGAGTTGGTGTGCTGAGAGAAATTGGCTGGTGGCTGAGAGAGGGGCTGGCATTTTCCACAACAGAGTTGCTATTGAAAGGTGTGTGATTAATTCTTGTCATTTTATTGGTTTTGAGGTGTTTTCTCAAATCTCTGATTGCCTGTCCTGGCATTATTTATCTCCCGTGATCTCTTAGGCGCATTTATCCTTCTCTTTAAATTGAAATTGTTTTTTCTTTCTAGTACCCTTTGTAGGGCTTGCTTTGTTAGAAATTCCTTTAGTCTGTTTTATCTTGGCAAATTATTTCTCCTTAAATTTTAACAGCTACTTTGGCTGAGTATGATTTTTTAGGTTGACAGTTTTGGTTGTTCAAGACTTGGAATATTATATCCTTCCAGGACCTGTTGGCTTTAAGTTTCTGTTAAAGAATCAGGTGTTCTAAGAGGCCTGACTTTATAAGTCACTTGACCTTTCTCCCTTGCAGCTTTGAATACCTTTTTTAAATTCTGTGTTTTTAATATTTAAACTACCATGTACTGTAGAATATTTTGTTTTCTGGTCTTGTTGATTTTGTGTTCTGTGGGCTGTGAGTATCTAGATATGTACCTCTTTCTCTAGACTTGTTCTCTTCTATGATTTTCTTCTCCTATGCTCATAATTGAGACAGTTAACTGTCTTCATCGTGTCCCCAAACTCTCCCATGTTCTGATCTTTTGTTTATTTTTTATTTCATTGACCTTTATGCAAGGATCTGTTATTTAAGAATTCAAACTATTTACATGTTTGGACTGACTTCTTATTTACCCACTCCTTTCTCTTCTTCCAGTCTCTTGACGTGGAGTTTGGCCATGGCATTTTCTACCCGGTTAGTGTCTAGGAGATTTTTATGTTTTGGAAGTGATATGTGTTATATTGGATTCTTTCATTACTTTTGTTTCTACATTGGTATTGAGCATTTAGAGTTAGCTTGTTCATTGAATTTTTCTTATTTTTTTGTTTTTGTTTTTTTGTTGGTTTTTTTGTTTATGTATCTCTCATGTTCAGGAGGGTGATCTCGGTTTCCTGGCTGTCTGGTTTGAGGAGTCAGCCTCTACCTTGGGTCTTCTGTTTCTCGGCTGCAGTCTAGTACCTTTGCTGCTTAGTCAAGGAGCCTGGAAACGTTTGTCCTGGGTCTCAGAGCCAGATGAGAAAAGGGAGGATCCCAGCCAGGCAGCTCGCAAGGCTCTGGCTCTAAGCCACATGTGGTGGCTGGAGGGCCTCGCTGGAGGTCAGGCTGGGGTCTGGCAGGTCTCAGAGGGAGGGAGACAGGCTATGAGGAGGTGGCTGTCCCTGGTAAGCTGGCAAGACTCAGGTGGCCCAAATTGAGAGCAGCCCAGAGAAAGAGCACAAGTAACCCACCTGGGTTCAGAACACCTGGTCACAATAAATAAATCACGTTTAAAATGCAAAGACATCTCACTGTAAATATTTTTGTCTTTAATATATTTAATATATAGTTATACCTATAGTAATTAGGTAATTCTGAAAAATCAATTTAAAAAGCAACCCAATTAAACCTCACCAAAAAACTCATGCACATTTTTATCTCCCCTAAAGTTGATGGCAAACACAGAAAAAGATGATGTGTGTGTGTTTGTGTGTGTGTGTGTATGTATATATGTGTGTGTGTGTTTATATATATGGAAATATATGTGTGTATATATATATATATTTCAACAATATGTAATAGGAAAGTATTAATTAAAACTAGAAAGTTCTACCCCTACACACCAAAGGCCACAGTTCAAAAAAGTCGTGATAACCCATACTGGCCCATATGTTACACCATAGCAACTCTCATTGCTGAAGGCAAATGTGAAGTAGTAGTCATTTGAAACAAATTTTCATAGAGTCTCATAACATTTTATATATATATATAT
>JADRCD010203036.1:0-24118 GCA_019843815.1 Montemys delectorum
TATGGGGGACTTACCATTTGAAAAAGTATTTGATCCTACTATTTGTAATATGATGTTAAAATGATTTCCTGGTCTATTCCCTTCAAAAGCTATATTGGAATCCAATCCCTAAAGTCATATGTAAAAGGTGTGTGAGAGTGGTTTTTGGAAGGGAGCTAGCATTAGATGAATGTTGGGGCCTCAGGATCTCTTAGCAGCTGTATCGGAGGAGAGATGCTAACGCTTTCAGACTCACTCTGTTTCTCCAAATAGCATCCTCTGCTGCCTAGAGATCCCGCCCAGAGTCTTCAATAGTAAGAAACACTAGATCGGTATGTCCAAGCTGATCTTGAACTTGATAGCTGATCCAATTCAACTTTAGTTCTTTATAAATTACTCATTTATAAGAACAGAGTGTCAACTAGGAATATATATGATCCTGATACCTAATCTAATAACATGATTTCAGATCTGGAGAGAGATGGCTCAGTTAAAAGCACTCACTGTTGTAGTAGAGGAGCCTGATTTGATCTCTACCATCTTCATAGCCAACAACAACTGGCTATAAATCCAGTCTAAAAGGGGTTCTGTTCCTTCTCCAGACCTCCAAACAATTGCATGATGTGGTGCCCATAGCGACAAGAAGGCATACATACCTTGATAAAAATAAATATACATTTTAAAGAAGATAAGTTCAATCTTGTTAGAAAACACTATACTTTTTTCTTCTGTATACAGTATCATTTACACATTAACTTATACTATAATATAGTGACTCATGTAGTTTTAAATAGAAGAAAAGAAGAAAAATTTAAAATCTCTTTTTCTAAAATGTCATGTTCAGCAACATCATGCCCAGTTTCTATCACACTGATCAACAATTCATGGTCAAATTCTCTCACTTCTTGTCTACAGTGATAACAATTTAGGGCAGTGTTCATTACTCCTCATCTAACCCATAGTCTAACAAATGGATCTTCTAATTTTTTTTGTTTGTTTTTGTTTTTCTAAACAGGGTTTTTCTATATATCCCTGGCTGTCCTGGAACTCACTCTGTAGACCAGGCTGGCCTCTAACTCAGAAATTTGCTTGTCTCTGCCTCCCAAGTGCTGGGATTAAAGGCACCACCATTGCCTGGCCAGATCTTCTAATTAACATGACCCTCCATGAGACATTGTGTTTAGAAATGCTTAGGAAAGGCCACTGTGATTTCTAACAGACACTATGACAAGAGATCAGGATTTATTCTCATAAAGCAAAACAACCCAAAACAACAGTAAAACAATTTTTTTTTTTAGTTCACCTTAAAATAAACTCTTTTGTTCTTTAGTTATCTACTTTTTAACATTTGGGGAAAGATTAATTTTTGGCATATAAAAAAGAGATCCTCTCCTTGCATTAATGAAGAACTGACATGATGAATTATCAAAACCAATGCTTGGTTACAGTGTTCTGCCCTCCCTGTATTAAAATTGCTCTCCTGGCTGTTTGATGACAGTGACTCCTATTTCCACCTGTAGTTCTCAGCTTCCTGTGTGCTTTGGAACCTAGTTTTTCTTGCACTCTGTGTGATGAGGTGTTTTCTCTCTCTTATTCTTATACGCAGCAGTTCTCACACTAATGAGTTTTTAGGATCATATTATTTGCTAAGCAGAGTGATTGCATGTTGTTTTGAGATTATTTATGAAGGGAGAGAATGTTAGAACCAGATCGTTGCTATGTTTTTCTTAAAGCAATTGAAATGGGAACTAGCTTTTCCTGAGAAGTCGAATATGAAGTGATTTCTACCTCCCTTTGTCCGTGTTAGTATTACAGCCTTTAAAAGATTCATGTTCTTAGAGAGAATCGTGTGCACTCAGAATTCCCCATCATGTCCTTATGGAATGTTTGTCAAGCTTCAGGCTTTCATTGACTCTGTGCATCATTCTGGATAAATACAAATAAAGTTTACCATCCCAATATTTTGCACTTTGAAAACTGACAATAAAGCCAGAGAAAGTTAAATAAGTAAGGTCAGTTTTAATTGTTTATTGTACACACAGAGAGAACATAAAAATGTACTCTATCTATCTATCTATCTATCTATCTATCTATCTATCTATCTATCTATCTACATAATTGTGTATATGTGTGTACATGCCCTGGCACACATATCTAGGTCAGAGGATAACTTGTAGAGATCAGTTTCCTCCTTCTATCTTGTGGGTCCTGGAAATTATTCTCATATCATCAGGCTCAGAACCATGTTTTTTCATCTGTTTAGCCATCTCACCATCCTTAAATCAGTGTTAAGTATAATAGCTTTGAATGGGTACAAAATACATGTGTAAGCAATGCTTGGTCAAAAGAAGAAGAAGGAGGAGGAGGAGGAGGAGGAGGAGGAGGAGGAGGAGGAGGAAGAGGGAATAAAGGAAGAAAGAAAGAAAGAAAGAAAGAAAGAAAGAAAGAAAGAAAGAAAGAAAGAAAGAGACAGAAAGGAAGGAAGAAAGAAAAAAGGCAAGCATTCAGAGTTTGAGCCAGCAAAATTCTACCACCTCTTGGGAAGAACCTTGGGACAAAATGTCAGAAGCAGCCAAGGATAGCTGCTGAAGTCTGCAGAGGTAAACAGCGGAGGAAGAAATTTATTTCAAAGGTGAACCTTATATACACGGACACAGATTCTGTTTGGAGAGGCACAGAAGAATGTTTCATCTGATCTTTCTGGCTTTCTTCTGCTTCAAGCACAGACTACTAAAATTCAATACAATTCCTTCAGCCAAAGCATGCATGGGGGAAACAGGAGTAAGAAAATGTGTGTGTGTGTGTGTGTGTGTGTGTGTGTGTGTGTGTGTGTGTGTGTGTGTTTGTGTGTGTGTGTGTGTGTATGTGTGTGTGAGTGTGTGATTCTGTGTGATTGTGTGTGTGTATGAGTGTGTGTGTATGTACAGTCATGTGTGTAATTGTGTATATGCGATTGTGTGTGTGAGTGTGTGTATGTGTGTTAGTATGTGTTAGCATGTGTGATGTGTGTGTATGTGTGTATATGTGTGTGTGTATGTGTGTGTGATTTTGTATGTGTGTGTGAGCGTGTGTATGTGTATGTACAGTCGTGTGTGTGATTGGTGTGTGATTGTGTGTGTATGTATGTATGGTCATATGTATGATTGTGTGTGTCTTAGTGTGTGTGTGATTGTGTGTGTTAGCATGTGTGTGTGTGTATGTGAGTGTGTGTGTGTGTGTGTGTGTGTGTGTGTGTGTGTGAGTGTGAGTGCCTGTGCATACTCAGGAGGAATTCTGCAGCCTGTTTACTCAGCTCATTGTTAAATCTCACAACAGGGAAGAGAAATGGGTGAATGATCCATCTGATAACTCAAACACAAGTAAGGATGTTTGCTGAATCTAAGATTCTATCCCTGGCAAGTATTTTATCCATGGAACCATGTCCCTACCCTTTTCTAAACTATTTTGTCTGTAGTTCATATCTGATATAAGAGGCAAGGATGCTGAGACAGTAGAGAAAAATAATATGTGTTTGTGACCTTCAAACTTAGAAGTTTCTTGCCAACTCATGAGAAAGCACTTTAGGCTGTGTCTAGTCTAACCTTGAGATGTAACCAATTAAGACACATGGACCCTGTGTGACTTTAAGATGTGCACGCTGTGGTTGGGCATGGCAGACTCAGAACTCAAATCCTATTTTTTGGCTTTCTAGCCATTTCTTTTCTATATCTCTTTGCTTGACTGTCACCAGAAAAGCATCCTCCAGATTCCTTTTGTATTTGGCTGTTGAGCAACCAAGGATGCTCTCCTTGCCTTCCATGGTTGCTCAAAAGTTGTGTCACCTAAAGGGAATAAAAGCCCACCATGTTGTTGGGTTTGGTGGAGTTACACAACCTCCACTTTCATTATTAACAAAACAAGGCAAATTATTCCTTTAGAAATCCATTTGAATATTTTATTTTCAACCTGTTTATTATGTATTAAAATTAAGAGGGGAAAGTGAACCATGGATTTCAATTTAAATTTATGTGAAGTTCACCCGACTTTTAAGTTTGTTTTCTATAGTTGCCATTCTGTGATATGAATACCCTACAATTAGGAATTTTACAATACCTACTTTTCTTTCATTTTAATACACCCTTTAGAAAGTAGACTTCAAAGCTCAACTCTAAATCCAACTGCTTCAGGCCAAAGGGCTTAAAAGTCATTTTTGTCTTGTGATTTTGCTACTACTTTGTCTTCCCTGTGATGTTCAGGCTACCTCTGAGCTCTGCTTTTTGTTTTGGCTTTGAACTCAATGCCATTCTAATTTTGGCAGTGCTCCCGAAGCGCTCACTTTATGTTTCTCTGTGTTTGTAAGTTTGGACACTACTTGCAGCCGTTCTCTCTGAAGCTTCCTTTGTCTATTGGAGAAAAAAAATGATAGAAAATGGGGTGGATACATTAGAACACAGGTATGTCAAGTATACAAGGCTTGTGTTTTTTTATGATATGTGCAAAACCTGGTTTGGTTTCAAGTCCACATGTACAGAATAGAAATACTACACATACACACACAATACATAATATAATACACGTACATTATATGTGTGTATTTACACTTATCTATATCTATAATATAAAATGATGTATATATTATATGTATATGTATACACACATACACCTACACACACACACACACACACACACACACACACTCACACACTCACATACACACACAGAAATATAAAAGAAGCATCCATCCAAACCAAGCAAAGTATCCAAAGATGATGTGTTTTGTTAGAAGTGATAGACAAAAGAGAAATTTGCAATGTGGAATGGATGGATATGGGACAGGTCCAGCAGATGCCAATGAATGACTTGTCATATGTTGAATGGCCAGTTTGATACCCAGTCATGTTTTAGATGCTCCTTTGCAGCAGCTAAATGATTGTACCCTGCATTTAAATCATATGTGGAGACTGTCCAGACTAACATGTGATGGTTTTGTAATGTCTTTATCAGCAAGGCTTGTGCAGGCTCAGGTTTGTGAAGAGCAACGATAGAGAGAGATGGATTGACTGTGCTCCCATGCAAACTCACTTTTAATTTACATTAAAAGCACATTCCTAGAGTGTGTTCCTAAACAATGCAATACACACTTTTAGTTGATATCATGTGCAGTGGTTGAAATGTGACTTTGGAAACATTTTAAAATTAAATTATGTAAACTTTGATAAACAAATTATGAGAAATAAATATAATAAAATGTAAGGGTGATATTAAGGAAACTCCAGGACAAGTTGGCTTATGTAGTAAACACTTCCAGTTGTCAAAACCACATATACCAAAGCAGAGAATATAAAAAAGGAAACCATCTCAGCTCAGTTATAGCAAAGCTATTTTAATATTGCAATCTATACAAAAGCATTACAAGAAAATGAGATTAGAAGATACTACCACTTATTGAATAGACTCAAATGAACACCTATCTATATATACTAGTTTATACATACATACATACATACATACGTGTATAAAATCCATTATGATCTTGTAGCTCAATACAGGAATATAATATTAATATTTGAAAGTTAATTGTATATGGGAAGGATTTCCAGGTGGGGCAGTCTCTGGATTGTCCTTCCTTCAGTCTCTGCTCCATACTTTGTCTCTGCAACTCCTTCCATGGGTATTTTGTTCCTCTTTCTAAGAAGGATTGAAATATCCATAATTTGGTCTTCCTTCTTCTTGAGTTTCTTGTGTTTTGTTGACTGTAACTTGGGTATTCTGAGCTTCTGGGCTAATGTCCACTTATCAGTGAGTGCATATCATGTGTGTTATTTTGTGATTAGGTTACCTCACTCAGAATGGTATTCTCCAGATCCATCCATTTCCCTAAGAATTTCATAAATTCATTGTTTTTAATAGCTGAGTAGTACTCCATCGTGTAAATGTACCACATTTTCTGTATCCATTCCTCTGTTGAGAAACATCTGGGTTCTTCCCAGCTTCTGGCTATTATAAATAAGACTGCTATGAACATAGTGGAGCATGTGTCTTTATTACATATTGGAGCATCTTCTGAGTGTATGTCTAGGAGTGGTATAGCTGAGTCCCCAGGTAGTACTATGTCCAATACTCTGAGGAACCACCAAACTGATTTCCAGAGTGGTCGTATCAGCTTGCAATCCCACCAGCAATGAAGGAGTGTTCCTCTTTCTCTACAACCTCACCAGCATCTATTGTTTCCTGAGATTTTGATCTTAGCCATTCTGACTGGTATGAGGTAGAATCTCAGGGTGTTTTAAATTGCATTTCCCTGATATTTAGTCACCAAACCCAGATACTATTGTGGATGCCAACAAATGCTGGCTAACAGGAGCCTGATACAGCTTTCTCCTGAGAGACTCTGCCAGTGCCCGACTAATACATAAGTAGAAGCTCACAGCCATCCATTGGACAGAGCACAGGGTTCCCAAAGAAGGAGCTATAGACAGGACCCAAGGAACTGAAGGGGTTTGCAGACCCATAGGAGGAGGAACAATATGAACTAACCAGTACTCTTAGAGCTCCTAGGGACTAAACCACCAACCAAAGAGTACACATGGTGAGACTAATTGCTCTGGCTGCATATGTAGCAGAGGATGGCCTAGTCAGTCATCAATGGGAGGAGAGGCCTTTGGTCCTGTGAATGCTTTATGTCCCAGTGTAGGAGCATGCCAGGGCCAGGAAACAGGAGAAGGTAGGTTGGTGAGCAGGAGGAGGGAGGAGGGAATAGGATTTTTTTTCAGAGGGAAAACCTGGAAAGGGATTAGATTTCATTTGAAATCTAAATAAAGAAAATATCTAATAAAAATATTGAAAGTTATTATTTCTTAAATGGAACTAATTCCATAAAAGACAGATCAGAAGATGCATGGAAAGATTGCTTTGGTAAACACATCTTGTTTTTGTGTTTGTTTGTTTGTTTGTTCGTTTTTGTTTTTTCTAGACAGGCTTTCTCTGTATAGCTTTGCTGTCCTGGAACTCACTCTGTAGACCAGGCTGGCCTTGAACTCAGAAATCCACTGCCTGCCTCTGCCTCCCAAGTGCTAGGATTAAAGGTGTATGCCACCACCGCCAGACTAAACACATCTTGTAATTGAAATTCTGATAAGTTATATACAAACAGTTCTGTTTAATAAGTGGGATCACCAAAGGGGAAAGAACAGCTGGTCCCACCTTATCAAGAAATGAACTCAGAATTCTACAATGACCCACATACTGAATGTAGTATCTGAGGCCCCAAAATTCACAGAATAAGGGAAATACTGCAAGACATTTAAGTAGACAGACTTCAGGGAACCGTAGGCAAACCTACAACAATCATAAGTTATCAAACTAAGACTGTTTTGGGAGATGAAGAATGCACAAAGGGACGGCAGAGATGGGAAGAGAACATTTTCAGATAGTTCGTCATATCTGATGTGTCTTCACATATTGTGTGAATACATGAAAACTCAGGAGTAAAATTCCATATAAACTGACTTGAGATCGGATATTGACATGAACAAATAGGCCAAAAGGAAAGTGTCCAACCTTGGTGTCAGGGAAGACGTAAACCAAAGGAGCCATAAGATACACTAATCACTCTAGGTAAAATGATATCAGAATGATATCAGAATGCACAATCAAAAGACAAAGATGCTGACATTACAGATGATGGGGACTCTTATGTTCTTCTGCTCAAAGTATAGTTATTATAGAAAATTGTATAGAGGGATCTCACAAATGAGAACTCAAGCTTTTCCCTCAGCTGCTGCTGACTTCTGTGGAGATAGCCTAAAAAAGAAAAAAAAAAAAAGAAAGAGGATCAGACTATCTGAGAAACACTTGAATTTGCACATCCATTGCAACAATATTCACAGCAGCCAGTACAGACGACAACTCTTCAAAGAAGATATGGTATATATGTGCACAGTGAGACAATTTGTAGGCACATGGATCAGATCCTGCCATTTGCGGGAGAAACGAAAGGACATTTAATTAATTCTAGTAACAAAGCAAAATGCTTTGCTCGCGTGGGAATCACAGACAGTTGGTTTCATAGCAGTAGAAGGTTGAATAGAGGTCATAAGAAGGTAGAATGATTATGAACATCTCGAGAGGAGCTGAGAAATACATATCAAAATACAGTTAACTGTAGGAGTAATGAATTCTGGACTACAATAGGGTGATCACAATCCATATCACTTTAAATATAAAGAGCTACAAGACCAGACTTGGATAAAAGACTTAAAAAGAAAGAATTTGTTCATATTAGGGAAGTAGAAATGTTATTTATCTTACTACTATCTTTGCATAATGCATGTATTATATCTCATAACTATGTACAATTTTATATGCCAAAACCACATACAGTAAGTTCTCTGATTTTCAATTTTTTATTTCAAACAATTTTTGTTTATATAGATCCTTTGACTTCTTATCTATCTTAAATATTTAGAAGACTATAGGTAATCAGTCTATAATTCATAGAGAAAGTCTAGGGAAGTTATTTGAATCTTTCAGTCACATCTTTAAATCTATTTAGATTTTTTATTACCTCAGTGACATTTGCTAGCCTTGGATTTTATTAGCTCTATCCTAGGTATCTCAAATTATTTATGGCCAGTTAGAATGGAATTATAACATGCTTTTGGGCATGATGTATTCAGGGTAAGTTTTATTTTCATAATTCTTTTCCTACACATTTCCATTTTGTGTATATATGTGTGTGTGTATTATATATATACACATATATATATATATATATTGTATTTATTTATATATAGGCTATGTTTGATTTTCAAAAAGTAAACCAGCTTTATTTTCTTCAACTGAACTTAATGGCATTGTATAAAGGATTTCCTTTATAGATGATTTTTAGTGATGGCTGGGTTCAACTTTCTAGGATAGTAAAAGGATTTTTGTACCTAATTTTGACAGAAATATCAGTTTGGAATTTTATTTAGTTACATTCTCCTGATTTTGTTATGAGAATAATGTAGTTCTTATAAAGCAGGGAGACACTGCCTAATTTGCATCCAACCTGGTATTTTATGTTTTGCTATTTGCTGGTACTGTCACATATAAAGGTTTTTCTTTATGCATTGTTCATAAAAAAACAAAGTAACTCCTTGATGAATATTTTTTTCAGTCACAACTGCTTTCCAAATGAGACCATGACAGCTCCTTCCTCTGCAGTCCTCTCTAGAGCGAGCATGCTTCATCATCTTGGGAATGATAATTCCCTTATAAGTGTATACAAACACTTCCATTATCATAATTTTCCATCTTGGAGCAGGTAGATCATGCTGTTGGTGACTACATATGCTGGGTATTCTGGTCTAACTCATTTGGCCAACTGACCTTCAAGTAGTTAACACTAGTGAAACTTTTAATTGTGACATACTTTTTCAGAATTAAGGGAAAAAAATGTCAAGCATACCTCCTCTGTGAATTCCTGCTCATTAAACAAACTCCGCACGGTTTTAGACTGCAGAATCACCTCAGGCAAATCCATGCAAATCTCACATGTTACTGGACTGGCATTGTGGTTAGCAGTTGGCCACAGTGTTCTACTCTGTGAATTAGTACCCGGAGGCAGAGCCAGGAGCATGGCCAGATCCAGGTGAGTCTGAAGTATATAGTCAAAGCCTGTTCCAGAAAATAAAACGAGCAAAAGCAAACAAACCAATACTCCCCTCTCCCTGAGAACCTCATACAGTCCATGCTGGAACAAAAAGCTTCATCAGACTAAAAACGGAACCCTTCCAAGTCTTGAGTTCTGGATCCAATGTACTGGGGTAAATTGAGGATGGCGCTCACTGTCTGAAATCACAAGAGGCTTAAGCTGCCTCGGAACAACATGAAAGTTTAATTCTACTAAAGTAGCAAGTGTCTTCATTAACATTGGCAAGCATTGTAGGAATCTATCAAGGAAGTCAGGCCCTTGGATTTTGTTATTGCTGATATGGAATAATTTACTAAAAAGTCACAATGGGTAACTACTTAATTCAGATCATTGTTATCTTGGTTCAATTAAAAACACAACATACATGCCGTTACTAACAGCAGTAGACATGGCCCCAAACTAGCCTCTAACTTAGCTTTTCCCTGTTTTTATTAAGGTATATTGTTTAAAGGTTTTAATTATATGTTTTCCTGCTTCTATGCAAGGATATTATCAGTTGCCCATAGAAGCCACGAAAAGGTGCCAAATTACCTAGAACTGAAGTAACAGGTGGGTAGTTGTTAGCTACCAGGTGGATGCTTAGAATTGAACCCAGGGCTTCTAGGAGACAACAGTGCTGTGAACCATTGAGCCTCTGTCTATTATAAATAAGGCTACTATGTACATAGTAGAGCATGTGCCCGTATCACATGTTGGAGCACCTTCTTGGTATACACCCAAGAGTGGTATAGCTAGGTGCTCAGGTAGTACTATGTCCAATTTTCTGAGGAACCCAAGCTGATTTCCAGGGCAGTTGCACCAGCTTGCAGTCCCACCAGCAATGAAGGAGTAGTTCTCTTTTTCCACATCCTTGCCAACATTTGCTGTCACCTGAGTTTTTGATCTTAGTCATTCTGACTGGTGTGAGGTAGAAACTCAGGGTTGTTTTGATTTGCATTTATCTGATGACTAAGAATGTTGAACATTTCTTTAGGTGCTTCTCAGCCATTTAGTATTCCTCAGTTGAGAATTCTTTGTTTAGCTCTGTAAACCATTTTTAAATAGGGTTACTTGTTTCTCTGGAATCTAACTTCTTGAGTTCTTTGTATATATTGGATATTAGTCCTCTATTGGATATAGGATTGGTAAAGATATTTTTCCAATATGTTGGTAGCTGTTTTGTCCTATTGACAGTGTCCTTTGTCTTACAAAAACTTTGCAATTTTATGAGGTTCCACTTGTCAATTCTTGATCTTAGAGCATAAGCCATTGGTGTTCTGTTCAGGAAATTTTCCCGTGCCCATGTGCTCGAGGCTCTTCCCCATTTTTTTTTTTAACTTTTATTGCATTATGGTGAGAAAAGTTACATGATTTGAATTTATATGAGTTTGTTAACATTTAAAAACATATTTTAAGTAAATAGAATTAAATCAAATTCTTGTTTCCCTTTTGTACCTCAACTCCTCCCAGAGACCTCCCTTCAATACCTACAATATCTTTTTTTCTCATATTCCTTAAAATTTATAAAATATTATAACAATAAAAACAAGTATTATAAAAGTTGTTTGATATAAAACAACAATCAATTTAACAGTCTTATGTAGATGCTCATCTTCATCAATAGTGAAAACACATTTTTCTCAATATAAATTTTAAATAGCTCCAAACATATTAACTGTATATTTCAAAATAATACATCACTGTAGTATTTTCTTAAATGAACATAAATATATAAAGTCTTTTTGTTTGTTTGTTTTGTATTTAGTAGAGTTTAAAATCTTGGTTCTTACTGTAGTACAAGCCCAAAATAAGAACAATTTTTAGACATTGGATTTCATTGTAATAAGGCTGTACTTCAATGACCCTCATATCACTGAAGGATTTTACCTCCATCGTAGCTAAGCTGAGAGTTGACAGTTTTGCTGCACCAAGAAATGAATTGTAGGCTCAATTTTTGGATACAGACTTCCTGCTATGGTCAAAGCTATTTGACTTGAGTGAGTGACTTTATTCTCAGCCCACAGGTTACATTCATTTAAGAAATGGTGTATGTATTAAGATGGTCTATCCATAAAGTCATTTACCAACTGTTACAATGAACAATGGTTCTGCTTGGAGGGTGGCACAGATATTAAGTGAGGGTAAGAATTTGGTTCATTAGCTGTGGTAATTTGGAAAAGCATTCATCTCAGAGAAAGAATAACTCATAAAGTACTCTTCTTCAAACTTGACACAAGAGTTACAAACATCAAGCAAAGCATTCAGTCTCACTCTTTGTTGTTCTCTCACAAGCCACCTCCCTAGTTAATCGTCTATGTTTCTTTTGGGTATATAAATACTTTTGAAATGTATAAGCTGTTCTGAAAACCATAGTATAGTGTAAAAACATGAAATAAACAATACTACTAATACAGAGGCTGAGATAGGAGAAACGCGATTTCAAGACCATTATGTTGTACACAGCAAGACACTGTCACAAACAAACAAGCTGAAAATGTATATAGGTTGTACAATATTGGACCTATTTCTCCAATCACCAAATTAGAGAGACCATTGGATGACAATCAACAAATTTCTAACTCCTCATATTTTTGGATTTCAATCAATTAGGATATGTTGGTAATATTAATTTTCATATTAAGATATTAAGAAAAGGTAACTGTCACTTCCTGTTGTTTTTGTTGTAAGAGGTGGAATTAGGTTATTGTGGACTTGTTGAAAGATTACTTTCTTGCTTCTTCTAGGGTATAGTTTTGCTCCTTATGTTGATGTTTTCCATCTATTATCCTTTGTAGGGCTGAATTTGTGTAAAGATATTGTGTGAATTTGGTTTTGTCATGGAATATCTTGTTTTCTCATCCATGGTAATTGAGAGTTTTGCTGGGTATAGTAGCCTAGGCTGACATTTGTGTTCTTGTAGGGTCTGTATGACATCTGCCTAGGCTCTGCTAGCTTTCATAGTCTCTGGTGATAAGTCTGGTGTAATTCTGATAGGCCTGCCTTTATATGTTACTTGACCTTTTTCCCTTATAGCTTTTAAAATCCTTTCTGTGTTTAGTGCATTTGGTGTTTTGATTATTATGTGATGGTAGGAATTTCTTTTCTGGTCCAGTCTATTTGGGGTTCTGTAGGCTTCTTGTATGTCCATGGGAATCTTTTTCTTTAGGTTAGGGAAGTTTTCTTCTATAATTTTGTTGAAGATATTTACTGGCCCTTTAAGTTGGAGGTCTTCATTCTCTTCTATACCTATTATCCTTAGGTTTGGTCTTCTCATTGCATCCTGGATTTCCTGGACATTTTGGGTTAGGAGCTTTTTGCTTTTTGTATTTTCTTTGACTGTTGTGTCAATGTATTCTATGGTGTCTTCTGCCCCCATTCTCTCTTCTATCTCTTATATTCTGTTGGTGATGTTTGCGTCTATGACTCCTGATTTCTTTCCTAGGTTTTATATTGCCAAGGTTGTCTCTCTTTCTGATTTCTTTATTGTTCCTATTTCCATTTTTAGATTCTGGATGGTTTTGCTCATTTTCTTCACCTGTTTGATTGTGTTTTCATGTAGTTCTTTAAGGGATTTTTGTGTTTCCTCTTGAAGGGCTTCTAGCTGTTTACCTGTGTTCTCCTGTATTTCTTTGAAGGTGCTATTTATGTCTTTCTAAAGTCCTGTATCATTTCCATGAGAAGTGATTTTATATCTGAATCTTGCTTTTCCGGTGTGATGGTGTGTCCAAGACTTGCTATGGTTGGAGTATTGGGTTCTGATGATGCCAAGTAACCTTGGTTTGTGTTGCTTATTTTCTTACACTTGCCTCCCCCCACCATCTAGTTATCTCTAGTGTTACCTGCTCTTGATAAATCTGACTGAGCCTGTCCTTCCTGTGATCCTGGTTGTGTCAGAACTCCTCAGAGTCAAGCTCTCTCTTTGATCCTGTGATTCTGGTATCCTGTGATCCTGGGCTTGTTAGAGCACCTGGGAGTGGAGCTTCCTCTGGGTGTTGTGGGACTGGATGCGGAGCTTGCACCCAAGGTCTGCTCAGGATCCCCCACTTTATTTTCTATTAGTTTCTGGGTATCTTGTTTTATGTGGAAGTCCTTGATCTACTTGGACTTGAGCTCTGTACAAGGAGATAGGAATGGATCGATTTGTATTCTTCTACATGCTAACTGCCAGTTTAGCCAGTACCATTTGTTGAAAATGCTGTCTTTTTTCCACTGGATGGTTTTAGCTCCTTTGTCAAAGATCAAGTGACCACGGTGTGTGGGTTAAGTATTGAGCCATCTCTCATGCCCTCTATACAGAGGTTGCAACTTTAATAATGAGCCACTATGAAAAATGGAATGTATGATCTGCTTTCATTAGGATAATGGTAACTGCTTCCCAGTTAGTAAGGGCAGGGCTGTCTCATACACAGTGTTTTATGTTGTGGAATATCTTGTCAACTACAATATCTAGATTTGGTAACAAGAATTAGGTTTTAAATGCTACTTGTAGAACAAAAACTGTGAGTGCTTCCACTGGTAAATCACAGTGAGGATTCTAGAACACAAAAGCTTGAGCTAGAGATAAATAAAAGGTTGGGTTACACAATACCCAAAACCACAGCTCTAAGGAAGGTTAAATGTTAATACTATGAAATTTCATCTGTAACGGCTCATTAAACTACACTTTCTTTCATGTTATGCTATTTTGGTAAGTAAAAGTTCTATGTAAACACACATTGTAGTGGTAAATCCACTCCTTTTTAATAACCATAGAACAAATCTTTCTGTAATCATTTGACTTTATTTTCAGCTTAGATCACTGTTAATATTGAAAATGCATTCTTACTTGGAGCAATTGTCACATGCACTGTATTGTGAGTTTTCTGTGCTTCTGGATCCCAAGTCCAGGAATATTCTATTCTCTTGATCTAGTTTTCTAATTAAACTAACCAGGGAGAGATGCCCATGGGAAATGGTCTCTACATAATTTAGGAACTAACTCCAATCGTAACTCATGTATGAAGAGCTACAAGTATATATTACGGTTTTCAATTAATTTTCAATGAATTATGAAAAAAGCTAAAATTTAAAGTCAAAGTTCACTAATATTCAAACTATTTTAATTAATAGAATCTGTTAATTTATAGTGATACTTAAAATTGGTTAGTTTCCTATTTTGAGATGGAGTCCTACCTTTTAAACCCGGCTAAAATGAGACTAGTTATACAGAACATACTGGCCTGAAACCTATGTAGATCTTCCTATCTCTGTCTCCTGGGTCACAGTATTACAGATTTCACCACCGTGCATAACTTTAAAAGTTAGAATTGTATAGAACATAGTTTGAATATTGTCTTGCTCTTAAACTTATATTCTATCAAAAACAGACCATGTGTTCCCTAAATCCAATTCAACCAGTCAAAATTTTGATAAGACAATTTATACTAAATTATGAAACACTGTTCAAGGTTTAATATGGTTATTTTTTCAAAGGGTTTAAAATTGACCCAAACTTTCTTAAAACAAGAACAACCCATTGATAACAACAACAATGTTTCTTCTAGAGCAAACATGCTTCAACTCATAGGCCATGTCTACCCTTTCACTGTACTTGTAAACAGAGTTTATCAGAATATACCATGATGTCTGTGGTGCTATGAAAGCCATATGGAAGCTTTGTAACCTACACCCTATGAGACCTGAAACTCAAAAGATTTAAAAATATTCACTCAACAGATAAGGTTTTCCAAGATGTGCTTCATTGTATAGCATGATTCTTAAAAGGTTCGGGTGCAAGACTGTAGAATTATCAGATAATGTTTTTCATTACTGCATATAGACCATATCGTAGAGGAGGCAAGAACCAAACTTGATAGAAGTATTGAGATTGCATACTGTGTTGAATGACAACTGTCAGGCTCAAAGCCAACAATAACTGATGCTTCCAAGTACAAAAACTATAGGTTATTTATGTTGAGTTAGTACCTGGATTTAAATGAAAGATAAATCTTCATCCCCATATCAGTTGATTTGCTAAATCATTAAGATAAAATAGGAATTCTGACAACCTGAAAGAAATGGATGTATGGGTTAATGAAAGATAATATTTAGCATCAACCAAAATATGAGCTGCTGATGGAACAGGTTGATTCCATCCATTTTATTTATGTGACTTAATTAGTTGATGCTAAGAAAGCCTGCTCACTCTGTGTGTCATTCCCAAGAGGATGCTGGGCAGACTACACATCATCGTCTAGACCATCAGTGAGCATGACACTTAAAATGTAAGGTAATTCTCACCCATGAAGCAGAGCCATGCCATAGAAAGACAGCTAAATTATTAAGGCTCAGTTATACACACTTCAAAACAGTCTCTTAAAAATAATTGCTATCATTACTGTGGTCATCACCAAAAGACTTGACAAGGCTGTTGATTTATCTTCTCCTTTGTAGAATTCCATCACTCATTTTCCTAAAGGGAGACAACTGTGCTGGCTTCAGTCTCTAGAGATGAAGCACATTTTCATTATCTATGACTTTAATGCATCTTCTCTCTATTAATGGTTTTTCGAAAAAGCAAAAATTTTAAATCATGTTAATGAAACCATTGATTAATCAGGGCCCCCTGCAGAGTTTCACATTAGCAAAATGAATGTTACATATACAGGAGGTCCTAGGGTTTTACAAGATTTTGAAATAAATTTTCAGATGTTTTGTTAGTATTTATAATAAATTTTCACAAGGATTTGAAATTGCAAGTTGTCTTAGTCAGGGTTTCTATTCCTGTACAAACCTCATGACCAAGAAGCAAGTTGGGGAGGAAAGGGATTATTCAGCTTACTTCCACTTTGCTGTTGATCACCAGAGGAAGCCAGGACTGGAACTCAAGCAGGTCAGGAAGTAGGAGCTGACACAGAGGCCATGTTCTTTACTGGCTTGCTTCACCTAGCTTGCTCAGCCTGCTCTCTTATAGAATCCAAGACTTCCAGCCCAGGGATGGCACCACCCACAAGGGGCCCTACCCCCTTTGATCACTAATTGAGAAAATGCCCCACAGTGGGGTCTCATGGAGCCACTTCCCCAACTGAAGCTCCCTTCTCTGTGATAACTCCAGCCTGGGTCAAGTTGACACACAAAAACCAGCCAGTACACAAGTATTTTAATTTATATAGGAAACATTTTAAACACTCACTTTTATCTAATCATTCAAACTTATTTTTTCAAATTTATCATTCTAAGAAGTCACTGAGAGTTTTTGATGATACCAAATGATTATTAATTGATTTGTCTGTATGTGTGGTTTATGTATGACAATGATAAACAAAAGTATCATTCAGGCAGTTTCAGAAACACCAGACATTCAATAAATACATAAGAGATAAAAATACAAGAAATTCAATGTAGCTGGAGCAAGAGATGAAATGGATATTTTCCAATGAATACACATGATCCACTAATACTAAAGCAGCCAAAAAGATTAAAATAAAGGAATAAATAAAAATTTATATACAACTTAATCTGATTAACACTACTTCCTTTTAGCTTAGATGTTGCTAGATTAAAGTCAAGGTGTTTGCAAGTCTGATTTCCCCATGGATGCTCTAGGGTAATCTATTGCCTTCTGTCTTCCACCTTATCGAAATCTTTCCCATCATAGCATCCTTTATCTTGAGGCATCCAATTGGATTGTTTTGAATGTCCTTTGAACTCATTCTTTCCTCTCACAGAACAACAAAACTTTCTGGATTTTGAAAGCTTCTCATTCCACTTAAGCCCTCTCACAAAATTCAGGGACCTCTCCCATTCATTTATCCGAACATCAATCCCAGAGTTAGAATCTTCTTACAATATAAGGGTGTGTAGTAACAGATTGCTGGGATTCAATATTGTATGGCTGTAGGCCACCAAAGTTTACAAAAGATCCATGCTCACCCAGGAGCTAGAAGACAATGCTTGAGGTCTTTAATTCTACAACAGGTTCAGCAAAATAACAGCAGACCAGCATCATCCTTGATCAACAGAAACAATGCTATAAACTGCACATCCACCATCAGTAGCACTAGATGATCATGTGGACTGTACCTACAGTTGGCCTCAGTGTGCAGAACAGCAATTGTCAGGCAAGTGCTATAAATTTGTGCCCCTCAGGCTACAGGGTAAAATTCTGTCATGGCCTCTAGTGAGATGGGAGTTTGTATACTGCAAAATTTATTAACATTGCTTGGTGACTTTAAGAGTAATTTTTAAAGATTTGTCCAGCCATCTTCACTTTCTAGTTCTAGGAGACTTTTAAATGTTCAAAGGAAGCTTTGTGCTGCTTGGATCACTGCCATGGACCCCTTTGCCACCAGCCTCTGAACACTATCACTACAATCTGTGCCTTTATACATGTGCCATTTGGGGCATCGGACTAACCTCTCTGCTTTAGACACTGCCATGTTCAATCAGACACATTAGTGGTAAAAATTACAAAAAAAAAAAAAACCCAATATGTAGATCAAAGATTTATGAGTTATAGAGATTTCACCATAGGCAGGGTGTTTGCGATATTTGACTTTTCTTGATAAGAGAGAAAAGCCATTCCCTCAGTGACATTTTTATCCCCTTCTAAATACTCTCACTTGGAACATGCAACGTTTCATTAAAACTAATGTATGTGTGCATGTCTTCTTCTTCTTCTTCTTCTTCTTCTTCTTCTTCTTCTTCTTCTTCTTCTTCTTCTTCATTTGTCTTCTATATCTCAAATGTTATCACCAATTTCTTCATCAATTTTACTGGATACTTATTAAAGGTATAAAGGTATCAAAAATTCAATGGCTTCAAGCAACACAAATGTGCTGGTTTGTGTTTTAGAGGTCAGCTGTACAAAGCAAGGGTTATACAGCTGAAATTAAAGTCCTGGTAGGGTGAATGTTATTCTGGAGGCTCTAAGGGAAGAAATGAGATTTTTTTCCTTTTCCAGTTTCTAGAAGCTGTTCATAATTTTAGGCTCTCAGCCCTTGACAGCAATCAGAATATCACCAAATTCTACTTTTTATGCCTTATCTTTTCTGGACCTTTTTGATCATGTCAGACCCAGGAAATACCCATTTCAGGATAATACCCATTTTAAGAGTCTCCTTTTTCATGGAAATAAGCAGTGTTAGATTCTAATGGAAATGTATTTGGCATCTATCATTTTGTCTACATGTCAATCAAACCAAAGCAAAATGACAGATGCTAAGTACATGGAAAGAAAACAGCCCTCAAAGAACTGATTCCACATATGTCACTGTGGGAGAACTCTACTAAAGTTTACTTTACTATTTATTCATTGCTTTCATTTTGACACACCCCAGATTTGCTGCTGCTGCTGCTGCTGATGGAGAAACAAAGGGTAGAAGAGCCCTAGTAATTTATTAGATAGGCCATAGATAAACAGCCACAGGCAAACCCATCATCTTCTGGGATAATGTTAAGGTTCACCTGTCTGTGATATCCTTTCTCGTCTACTGCCCAATCACTTCAGCAGCAGGTCTGCAGAGGAGCTGGAATAGATTTACTGGTGTGATAACCGACTTCATCCAATTATAATATGTGTATGTGTAAACACCTGAACTTCAAGCTCCATGCATGTCTGACTCACACTTTCTCTCTGACCTTTAGTGGAAGGCTCTATAGTTATCAGATCACTCTCAGCTGGCAAGAAGGAAGGTCATGCATTTTGCCTTTGGAGAAAGAAACACATTTCAAAGTGGAGCGACAGCTTCTTTGGGTTACTAGCAGGATCTGAAATACACCATTGTGACATCTTATTGAATTTATTGGAGTGACGGCTACCTACAGCATGTAGATGGTAGATTCAACATTCTCATCTAAAGTGCCAGGAACACGAATGAAAATTGCAAAAGCAAACTCTTAGGACAGAGTATGCATCCAGGCACGCAGCTACATCAGTCAACATTCTTTGTTTTTTTCGATCCAAGCACAGAGGATCTTAATCCACACTATGTTTGATTGTATCTTTCTTAGACACCAAGTTAAGAGGCTCTACTCTTTCCTACTTAGCGTTAGCTAGCAGTGTAACACAGAGTACAGTCAGCTGAGGGAGTCCTGATTGATGGATATCCCAGATCGAATCAGCATATGACCACTGATGTCAGTGAGTAATTGTTGTGATTTATGACTAATGTGGGATAGTCTGGTCCACTGTGGGCAACACCATGCCTAGGCAGGTAGACCTAGGCTGTATAAAGAAGTTAGCATACAGCAGCATTCTTTCGTAGCTCCTGATCTGAGATCCTGTCCTGACTTCCCTTAAGCAGTGTACCAGAAGCAGGAAGTGTAAGCTGAAAGAAACTTTTTCCTTTCATAAGTTATTTTAGATATGGTGTTTTGTCACCAACATAGAAAGGAAACTAGGACAGTATTGCATCGGTTTTTTATCTCCCTTAATAAAATGATTCTTTCCTACAATAAATATAGCAGATAAGAATGCAGACAAGGCACAAGCTATGACAAACCTCCCAACAGAAGAGTCATCTGATTTTGCTTTCTGCATACATTAGACAGCATGAAAGCGGAGGGGTACAACTTATTGGTGTCTGAGGAGGATTCTGGGTAGTGTGCACACTAATACAGTTAAGATCAGGAAGTAGAGTTCAGCTACATTGTGTGCTGTTGGAGGACTTGGGGTTTCCAAGTGATTTATTTCTTCATTTTACCTACCCTATGTTTTCCCTTTTTTTAAGGCTGTTGTTTCTTGGGTACTAAAAATTCTGAAACCTTTCTATGCTGTTACTCCTCAAATAAAAAATAAGTTTAAATTTTCCTTTTCCTGTGTTAAATCTTCTCGGTTGATAGACTTGATGTATGTGTGTGCATGTATATGTGTGTACAATATTTTCAAACCATTTTACTGAGGTTAATTGACACACAAAAGGCTGTTATTTATACTAAACACAACTTGATGTGTTGAAAATGCTGCACCCTTGTGAGTACATCATCAAATACAGTATCTTTTCTGAAAGTGTCCCCCTCACACTTGACTTTCACTTGCATGGTGTTTGTTTGTTTGTTTGTTTGCTTGTTTGTTTGTTTTTCTGTTACTTTTGTTGTTCCTGCACTTACTATATTAGTCTCCTGTCTCTCATACTGTTGGATGGGTTTTGGTCTTGCAACTGTCTTTGAGTCACTAACCCACCACCCAAATTCCTGTAACGACCTCTAGTAAAACTCTTGGGTTCAGCAAGTAAGAATTTGGACATAGTTTTCCTTTGCTCTGTCATAGGTTCCATATTGGAGGTAAGTAGACATTTTCTCACATCTCCTCAAGAATAGTATCCCATGACACCTTGTAAATATATAGTCTATTCACTTGCAAACACTAAATCTTCTTCTCTATGAACATTTGAAAACAATGGAACTTGAAACATTCAATATATTTTTTACTTATTTCTACTTGCATTTTATCTTGAGACACAAATAGGGCATTGGCTTGTGCCTGGGTTTTGATAATAATTACTAATATTTAGCATTTGTTTTGAGGTAGCTTAAGCATTATTTTTATATGCTCAATTCATTTGTTTCTGGACTAAGAATTTCAGTTATATTTGCCTTCTTTTCTGTCCTCATTAACTTGCTTTCTTCTATGTTGAACTTCTCATAAATAGAAAAGCATATACTCAAAGGTAATTCTCAAAGTGGTCCTGAGTCCAAAGTGGTCCAAGTTGCAAATGCTATAATTAATTGTAAAAAAAAACATCAAGAAAGAAATTTACCTATCAAATTTCATTCGAGGGTACTTATATCTCAGTCTTAAAGCTTCCCAGTTATATTTTATAAATAACTTATGTTTGGAAATATTGAAAAATGATTCCCAATTTTTCAGTTTAAACAATATAAGTTCTTTCTTCCCCTCTTCCTTCCCTCCCCCTCATGCTCCCTCTCCCTACTTTTTCCTTCTTTCTCTGTGTGTGTTAAATCAAAAGAAAGTATGTCATGCCATGCAAGGCATCTGCACACCTTCTCAAAGCAACCTTTTACCACTTTCCCTCAGAGCTGCTCTTTGTGTCTTTTGCTGTAGGCTGTTAAACAAAGTGCAAACAAAGTCTGATTCCTTTTTGAGCCAAACCCATGTGCCAAAATAGCTGGGATCTAGCAATTACTGAGATTTTTTTTTTCTTTGTATGAATACATCTAAACAAGATCTCAGGAGTGTTCAAATAGTTTGCACCTGTGTTTTGTAAAATATTCTTATATGTGATTCAGGAAACAAACAGACAAGAAAAATACCTAATTGGGTAGAATTGAAAAGCCCCTGATCCTGGCGAATTAGGATAAGATAAAGCAGTATTTATTTTACAGAAGGGTTTGTTTTAGGAATCATCTATAATTTACCCATTTGCTCCAATGAAAACAGAAGGGACTAACGCAGAGCCTTCGTATTATTCTGTGATGTATTTGGTGTCTCACAGTGAGCTCGCCCAATGATGGACACTGAGAACCACCTTTTTTATTCTTTTCTGAAAAAAAAAAAAATTTATCTGAAGTTTGTATTAAGTCATATTTAATTATGGACATAACTAATAACCTAAACACAGTAAAAGTAGGAGAGCTAGGTAGAATTTTGTTTATCAAACACCTTGCATACAAATCTAGGTCCCAAAAATACTGGGTAGAGTAGCAATGACAGAGAAGATGATTGCTGAAATATTCCAAAATGAGAAATTCTTATTGAAAACATGTTTGAGATATGACATATGTATTTAAAGACAAGGAAACCTGAGTATGAGGGTCAGCAGTGACATGATCAAATCCACTGGGGATACTTGTCTATTACACATCCTTGGAAGCAATAACAATAGATAACAATGCTTTCCCACACACCACCTCATTTATTTGTCTCTATTACTCTGTGAGTATATTTCTTCCTCTTCCCTTTAGTGATTGCACATTCTACAATCACCAACCTTGTAATTAGAAAAAGCAACCAAAGCAAAAGGAGATGTGGAAACTGAGTCAAAAAAATCCTGTCTATCATTTCCTCCAGTTATGGCTTGTGCAAGCAACAAAAAAAATAGGCTGATGTCTACTCCTCACATTTTCTATATCTGTTCAATGTTCTAAAATTACTAATAATCCTGGGACAAAAAAACTCCACAAAATAAGTGTATAGAATTGTTCTTGCCACTGGTTGAAACAGAAAATACTACTTAAAATTCTTAAAGCTGAAACAACCACAAATCTTCCTCATCATGTGGAAGAGTGGCCTTTCAGTCATGAAGTGGGAGATGATCATCATGGACCTCCATGCCCTCCTATTATGCATCGAAGTATAATAGTTACACATATAACTATTATGTGACCTCATCTTGCATAGTTGTATCTGTGTATTGTATCTGAGAGTACCTCAGTTTGAGTGCTCCAGCTTGAGTGCAGAATGCTTTTTATAGCCTCTGGATTTGTGGTTTCTGTTGAGTTGCAATCTCTCTTGACTTCATGATCCCTAATGTGGAAGTGATCCCACACATTTATTTCACACATTACTTGAGAGAACTATATCTTTTTGGTAGGACAGTATTTTTAGCAGGATAAACACTTAATACACCTTGCCTAGTGATGAGGTTTGGTCTATTGCTGTGTATTATAATACATGATACTAAATGTACAATACTATAATGTATAATATGACACTATAATATATGTAAAATATAATACCATAATGTTTAATACTAAGTTCTATACCTACCAGTAGGTCTAGACCTACCAGTGACTTCTCATGTTTACAAGCTTTTGCTGTGCAAACCTTGTCCCTTGATTTAAAACTATTGGTTAAATAAAATTGGCTACAGCCAACTACTAGGGAGAATAGAAGTAGATGGGTTTAGAAAGATCTAACTGGTTGAGGAGAGACTGGGTAAAAAGAACAAATGAGAGAGAGAGAGGGAGAGAGAGAGAAAGAGAGAGAGAGAGAGAGAGAGAGAGAGAGAGAGGGAGAGGGAGAGACCTCCATGAGGAGAGAGAAAGAAAACCAAAAATATCTAGGGTACAGCACTGGGGAGGTAGCCAGGCCTACAGTTAAAAGCATAACATTAAGGTTGACCCCAATAATTGTCAAAGATAAATAAAATAACCATAGTCTAAGTCTCATTTATTCATATTTAGTTAGAGATAAGCTTAAATCATTTATACTACAGGCTAGATATTAGTTATTCCTTAGAGTCGTGAATAAAAGTGACTGGTGGAACAAAGACTTTATTTTGTGCTTATGGTTCCAGAGGGAGAGTCCGTAAGGTAAAAGATGCATGGAAGATAGAGCAGTAAGCTGAGGCATCACATCCTGGATTAAGATGAACTGGAGGTGTATGGCGGCCATGCCCCCTTGAAGCCCCAGTGACTTACCTCCTCCATCATGACTTTACCTCCCAAAGATTCCTCAACCTTAACAAGCAGCCCCAGCTGGACAATGGTGGCGCACGCCTTTAATCCCAGCACTTGGGAGGCAGAGGCAGGCGGATTTCTGAG
>JADRCD010203038.1:0-16965 GCA_019843815.1 Montemys delectorum
ACAAGCCAGGCATGCCACGCCTCATACAATAAAAGGGGTGGTTTGCCCCCTCCTCTCTCTCTTGTTCCCTCACTCTCTTTCTCTCTTGTTCTCTCTTCTTCTCTTGCTCTCTTCTCTCTCTCTTATCCCTCTCGCTCTTACTCTTACCCTCTTGCTCTCTCTCTCCTCTTCTTGCTCTTTCTCCCTCTTCTCTTTTCTCTCTCTCTCCTTCCTCTCCTTTCCTTCTTTCCACTCAACTAGCATATTTCCCCTTCCTACAATAAAATAACTCATTCATACATTGCCTCCCTTTTAATTAAGGCGCTGTGCAGCAAACAGGCCAGCCCTGGGAGGAGAGAGAGAGACTCAGCACCAGGCCCCCTGCCACCAGGGAGAGAGAGAGAGCCACAGCAGGCCGGGCCTGGGCCGCAGCCCAGGCTCCCCATTCTTTTTGGAACGGCACTGTTATAACAGGTCAATGTTTGCCTTTTACCACCCAGGTCAAAAGAGTTGTGATGGATTTGAGGATGGCTGTTAGGCTTGTTGAGAAGGCTAGAGTATCAGCAATTTTTGAAGTATTGGGATTGTTTCTCCCTGCAAGCATGGATAAGATTTAACTGAGAATATGGGATTAAATTAAAAAGAGTTTCCATTTTGTCTTGACATTTAGCATATTTTTTTGAGAGGGAGAGTTCTTTCTTTTAGTATAATCTGCAAGATGAGTGGTTCATTAGAAAATTGAGGAATTTTTTTCAAGTTTACCTTAGCATCTATAAAAAGAAATCTTACTTTTATCAGTTGAATAGACTTATAATTTATATAATAAACCTTACCTACCAGAAGAGGTTTTGTTTATGTCTAATTGAAAAAAATCCACAGACTTTTTAACTGAGAAATTCTAATTGTAAACAAAATGAGTTTATCAAAGGTTATTTTGTTAGTACTAAATGTATACTTCTAGAGGAGAAGGGATGTCTGATTTTGATCTAGATTGAATGACTATTCCATTATATAAAACAATGTCTTCTAGTAACTCCCTAATTGAGTACCATTTTTTATTTGCAGATTTGGGGGAAATTCATCAAGGCTGTAATACATTCCTTCAGCAAAATCCTTAAACTTTCCTAACATGCCAATGTGCCTGTTTTCTGGGAAGGATTCCAGGCTGTGTGAGAGGAAGTGACACACATAAACTCCCTGCTATCAGTCAGATATTCTCTTGCAGACTATGATACCTTCAGATCCAACAACTCATTCACACAGACACCACTGGGAACTCACTCAGACACCCATAACGCTAGCTAGACGCCCATCACACAAACACTGCCTTTTACTTGAACAAACTTTATGATATAATGACATCTAGAATTGGCCCATTTGATTATTCTTTTCCATCTGCATAAGAAAAAGTTTTGGCATCATTCCATATGTACAGTAGGAGTATAGAAGAAAGATAGGATGTAGAAGAGTTGGACACATCCCTGTCACACGATGGTGGTTTAGTGGCAAACTCTCTCACGTGTCAAAGTATGTACCTTCAAAGGAGTTTTAACTAACACTATAATACCAAAAGTCCCTGGGAAGGAGAAACAGAACAGATTTTACAGGTGGGCTGGAGGTCAGTGGGGATGAAAATAGGATGAATCATGTGAGGTACAAAGGGGGGAAAATGTTTTGGGAGAGACAACAGGAATTGTTGAGGGGACATTTAGGGAGCAATATGAAACCTAGTGCAGTAGGAACTCCCTGGAATCTACAAGAGTAACCCTAGCTAATATTCCTAGTAATGTAGTACAGAGCCTGAACAGGGCATATTCTATAACAAGGCAAAGCTTCCATTGTAAGTACTTGTACATCAATCCTGCCATAAGACCATTGAACTACAATTTATCCTGCCAATACTTGAGGGAGTGGCCAATCAATGGCTAGTCCAACTTTCAGCCCATATCAGAGAAGAATCACATGCGGGACACTGCGTGGAGGACAAGGAACCAGAGGCTGGATAGCCCAGAGTTCTAAGATAGACCCAAACACCACTGGACACAAAATTCAATGAAATGACTCCTAATGATATTCTGCTATACTCACAGACTAGAACATAGTAGAATCATCATCAGAGAAGCTCTAGCCAACTCATGAGAGCATATGCAAACACTCACAACCAAACATTAGTTGAAACTCAGGAATCCCTTGGAACTAGAGGAAGAAGATCAGTAGGAGCCAGAGGAATCAAAGATACCACAGGATCAACTAACCAGTGTTCATAAGAGCTAACAGAGACTGGAGCTACAATCAAGGAGCCTATATGCATCTGAGCTAGGTCCTTTGCATATACATTGTGATTGTATACCTTGTAATTCTTGTGCGATTTCTAACAGTAGAAGTGGGGGCTATGTCTGACTCTTTTGCTTACTTTTAGGACTCCTTTCCTCCTATTGCGTTTGTCTTGTCTAGCCTTGATAAGAACATATGTGCCTAGTGTTATTGTAAGTTGTTATACCATACTTGGTTGATATTCAGGAAGCTGTCTCTTTTCTAAAGGAAAAGGAAGGAGGAGTGGAGCTTGTGGAAAGGGGCTATAGGGAGAGACATAATTGGAAAAGAAACCTGAAGCTGAGTTGTAATATATGTGAGAAGAATAAAAATCCCATATATCATATGCAGATTTCATTTTCTCAGTTATGCATCATCAATATTTAATTTTATTACCGTATTTATAATTTTGCATACATGATGATGCATATAATATATATAACATAATTAAAACATGTATGCGTGAACAGAATGTGGATATATAATAACTTTTACACAAGACACACTATTATGAATGTTTTACCCACTAAGCATATGGTTCTCAACCTTCTTAATGCTGTGACCCTTGAATATACTTCCTCATGTTGTCATGACCCACAAGTATAAATTATTTTTGTTACTACTTCACAACTGTAATTTTGCTACAGATATCTTTCCTAATACAAGTATGGGTTTTCTGATGGTCTTAGGTGAATGGTCAACAAGTTGTGAACCACTGGAAACCATATTTTAATCCTCAAGTAAATTGTTTTAAATGAAATGTGACTTATGTAAAAAGGAGATGTCAATGTATTCAATTGATATCTCTGGGAGGGCTGCTCTCATTTGAAGAGAATCTCAGGAACAGTGAATATGGAGGAGGAAGTAAGGTAATAGGAGACTGGGAGAAGTGGATTAAGGGAGGGGAGACGGTAGTCAGGATATATTGCATGAAGAAGGAATGTATTAAAAAGAAAGAAAGAAAATAAAGTAAATATAAGAAGCTTCCATGTTATAGGCTAGATGATGTGTATCTGTGAACACAGGGAAAACTCTCACAGATTCCTTTTAAAAGAGATGTAATTAACTCAATGTAGAATACCCATAATGAGTAAATAATTAACTAAAGTACATCGTTGCACAAAAAGTTCTGTAGTAAATGTATGACTCAAGTATAAATATTAAAAATATCTGAGAGAATGAAGCCAAGTGCTTTTCTCTGCTAATGGCTGTTAAACAGTTAAAAGGAAGAGATATGATGGCAGGAAGTCAAGTCTATTTGGCAGGATAGGTTAGAGGACACAAATGTCTCATGCAGTTCTCTAAAGCAGTTATCCCTGATGGTTTGGAGCAGAGGTATTTGTTTGTTTGTTTTTGTTTTGTTTTTTGTTTAAGACCATCTTTTTTTTTAACATTTTTATTAGATATTTCCTTTATTTACATTTCAAATGTTATCCCCTTTCCTGGTTTCCTCTTCGAAAATCCCCTATCCTATTCCCTTCCCCCTGCTCACCAATCTACCCACTTCTGCTTCACTGGCCCTGGCATTCCCCTACACCATGGCATCAAGACTTCATGGGACCTAGGGTCTCTCCTCCCATTGATGTCTGACAAGTTTTTTGACTTTTCAAGTTAGGATGAACAAATTACAGCCCTATTTACAAGAAAAATATAAATGTTCTTAAGATTGAGACAAACATTTATTTTTTCATAAGGCTTTGGAAAGCAAAATAACTACTTTCAATTTGATTTAAATGATATTCACTTATTTAGAAAAAAAAATCAGTTAAGCCAAGGAACAGAAATGTGGATAAAATAAAGGGTTGACTGATTTGCTGATTGATTGATTCATGATAGATGGGATGATGATATATTTATTTACTTAGCCTGAGTGGCCTGTTATCCCCAGGTGACCTCCATTTCCCCTCTCATCTTCATAGTACCTGCTGAGCATGAACCATACATGTAAGCTTCCATTTCCCTACACATCTTCTCCTCTAACTGAGTCCCTCGGAACAAGCCTGAACTGTCCTGAGCAGGCGACTATCCCAGGGAGCCTCAATTTCCTTTCCCACCAACTCTCCTACCTTCATCACACCTGTTGAGCCTGTTACCCTACATACCTGCAGATCCTGAAAAATACAACACAATGATACCAATCCAAGGCCTGTCACACCAGAACAATTGAGGATAATCCCCCACCCAATACCTACTACAACTAGAACATCCAGGAGCCACAGTAATCCAGATGGCTAACAATCCTAGAAAGAAAACAATCAACAAAAGCAAGGACAATATGAAACCTTCAGAGCACAACTACCCCATACAGCAAACCCTGAATATCTAGCACAACCAAAACATCAGAAAATGATCTTAGATCCAATCTTATAAAGATGATAGAGGCCTTTAAAAAGGAGATGAATAAATCCCATAAAGAAATACAGGAAAATACAATCAAACAGATGAGGGAAATAACTAAAACCGTACTAGATATAAATGTGGAAATAGAAGCAGTAAAAAAAGCACAAACTGAGTGAATCCTAGAGATGGAAAACCTAGGTATGAAAATGTCTGAAACTGTCCCGCAGTTTCACGAACTTGGATTCTCTCAGAAGAAGGAGCAAAGGAACTGAAATATGGGGTTCGAGAACAAAAGAAACACAAAGCCAAGTTGCGCCCCAATAAAGGCTTCGTACTTTACTTAGGGTATTCAGAAAATATATATAGGTACACGAAAAACCAAAACTGAATCTCTAGGTTACATGATATTTGCTTAACATAAACACTGCAGAAGAAGGTGTCCAGCAATTCAGAAAGTCTCCAGGTGGTAGGTGTGTCCATATCTCAGTGTGAATTTCCAGGCAGCTGCTCCAAGGAAGAACGGACAATCTGCAAAGAGTCTTTGTCTTGGCTCCCCAGGTGGTAGCCTCCAAGCAGAGACTGCCTGAGTCCAACGGCTGATCTGAAGGGGGGAGGTAACAGGAAAACCGGAACAACAGATGCTAGCATCACCAACAGAATACAGGAGTTGTAAGACAGAATCTCGGTTATAAATGACACCATAGAAAAACTTGATAAATCAAAGAAAACGTTAAAACTAAAAAATTCCTGACAAAAATCACCTAGGATAACATGAAAGTACCTAACTTAGCAATTATAGGAATAGAAGAATATAAAGAATTCCAGCTCCAAGGCCAAGAAAATATTCTCAACAAAATCATAGAAGGAAACTTTCCAAACCTAAAGAAAGAGATGCCTATAAACATACTAGAAATCTATATAGAACACCAATTAGACTGGACCATAAAAGAAAATCCTCCCACCCTTTAATAATCAAAGAACAAAATCTACAGAACAAAGAAAAAATTTCAACATTAATGGAATCAGTTCCCCAATAAAAAGACACTTGACCATAGAAAGGATATGAAAAAAATAAGAAACACATTTTTGCAATAAAGATAGACATTACCTCAGAGTAAAGGGCTGGAATAAAGATTTCCCAGGAAACTGACCTAAGAAGTAAGCTGGAATAGCCTTTCTAATATATAATAAAATAGACTTCCAATGAAAATTAATCAAAAGAGGCAAGCAAGGACACTTCAAACCCATCAGAGAAAAAAAAATCTACCACGATGACATCTCAGTTCTCAACATCTATGCCCCAAACAAAAGGGAACACACATGTGTAAAAGAAACATTGCTAAAGTTTATCTCCCACACCGAACCCCACAGGCTAATAGTTGGATAATTCAATACCCTATCTCACCAATTGACAGATCATCCAGACAAAACCTAAATAGAGAAATTAGGAAACTAATAGACACAGTTATTAAAATGAAACTAACAGACATCTATATAATAATTTACTCAAACACAAAAGAATATACCTTCTTCTTAGCACCTCATGGATCCTTGCCAAAATTGACCTTACAGTCATTCACAAAGTAAGGATCAAGATATAAGAAAATTTAAATGACATCTTGTAACTTATCAGATCACCATGTATTAAAGCTGGACCGCAATAACAAAAACAACAGAAGCCTACACATACATGTAAATTGAATAACTCTCTACTTAATGATCTCTGGGTGAGGGAAGAAATAAAGAAAGAAATTAAAGACATTGTAGAATTCAATGTAAATGAAGGCACAACATACCTAAAGTTATAGGTATTGAAAGTAGTCCTAAAAGGAAATTTCATAGCACTAAGTGCCTTCATAAAGAAATTAGAGTCATCATACTAACAATTTAAAAGTACACCTGAAAACTCAAGGCAAACAGGAGTAATAGAAAGCATTGGGGAGATTGGGACTCTTGTGGAAGTGTAAGAGGAAGGATATTGTAGCCACAAGGGGACCTTCACAGGAAGAACAACATAATCAACTAACCTGGATGCTTGATGCTCTCAGAGTCTGAATCACCAACCAAAGAACACGCCAGGCCTGGACCTTGGCCTCTGCACGTAAGTCCTCATGTTGGTCAGGAACAACTGAAACAGAGCTATCCCAAAAGCTGTTGCCTGCCCATGGGATATGTTTTAATTGCTGATCTGCCTTGCCTTGTCTTAGTTGGAGAGAAAGTACCTAGCCTCAGAGAGGAGATGTCCCAGGCTAGGGGAATACCCAGGAGGGCCCCCATCTTCTCAGAGGAAAAGAGAAGTGAAGAATGGGTGAAGGATTATGGGAAGATGTGACTGGGAGGTGGGCAGTGAGTGGGATGTAAAATGAATAAGTAAAAATATAAATAATTTAAAAAAATATTTAGTTATAATATACCTTCATACATATTGATCATAGTGTATACTGTACTCTATATTTCTAATTGTGTAGTTCTAATATTTATATTATTCAAAGAGTACATGCTTTAATATTACCATATAAAAGGTTTATATTAAGAATGATGACGTTTTGAGAAGCTGCTAAGTGCCTATTTTTTTAAAAAAGAAGAGATTTATTTATTTATTTATTTATTTTGGTTTTTTGAGACAGGGTTTCTCTGTGTATCCCTGGCTGTCCTGGAACTCACTCTGTAGACTAGGCTGGCCTCGAACTCAGAAATCTGCCTGCCTCTGCCTCCCAAGTGCTGGGATTAAAGGCGTATGCCACCACTGCCTCTCGTCTAAGTGCCTATCTTATGGTAGAGATTTGTTGCAAGTGAGACCCAAGGCAATTGTCTTTCTACTTCATACCATGTCCAAGTAAAAGACCAAGTATTCCCTTAAGGAATCTGCTAAACACAAGATGTCTAAGCATATTACTCTCCCCCCCCACCCCCACAGTCTCTGGAAAGGTAAAAGGCAATTTCATTATTAATGAGCCAATTTGGAGGTAGCATTCCTTCATACAATCATTCTGCCAAACTAATACAAACAATTATGAGGTAAGATAGAGAAGTTATTATTCAGTGAGGAGGAAATAGGATATGAGGCAATTATCTTTGAATTTAAGAAATCACCAAGAGAACTGTGACTATTAATTGTAAGAATAAAGGGTCATGAACCATTTGTTCATAATTTAAAATGAGCTCATTCAACTTTATTAAGATAAAAGGCAACAAGTAACAAATAAAGAAATTATATGAATTTTTTGTGTTCACCTTTTTTTTTATTAGATATTTTCTTTATTTACATGTAAATTTTCCCTTTCCCAGGTTCCCCTCCAAAAAACAAACAAACAAACAAACAAAAACAACAAGAACAAACTCCTTTTGCCTCCCCCTCTCCCCATGCCTGCCACCCTACCCTCTCCCACTTATTGGCCCTGGCATTCCCCTACACTGGGGCACAGAACCTTCACAAGGCCGAGGTCCTTTCCTCCTATTGATGATCGAATTTGCAATCCTCTACTATACACATGACTTCATCCTTGAGTATCAAAACAGACAAAGATTTGAGGTTGGAGAGATGAGCGATTAAAAAGGGGGCACTGTGACATAATCTGCATAAAAATAAACATATCTGTCTTGTCAGATAATTTGTCATAAACAAATGACACAAAGTAAACAAAACTTATAATAACTTATTGGGATACAGATATTCTATAGAACTATAATATTAAAAATTAAATACAGTATAATCTAAAATATACAGTGTACTTTTTTAAGAGGATTATATAAAGTAAACTCAGAAAAGTAATGAAACTTCCCATTTGTCATCTTTTTAGAAGGCTTTTAGATATGTGCAGAGATACAAAGGGACTCTCCTTACTAAAACTTTCTGTGAACAGAGACTTTTTTCTCAAGGAGTCTAAGATATTTTACAGGCATTTTCCTTTGCAAAAATTTAATCTGTGACTCTTACATCAAAAGGTTCTTCCATCTGATTTTATATATGTTTTATATTTCTGATAGCATCTTGTATATTTCTTCTTTCCCTGTGTACAGACAACCTATTTTATTAAGGTTGTTCCTCAGAGGAAATCCTTCTCTCTTTCTTGTAGGGAATAAAATTTAGATCATCCACTGTCATCAAGGCCAACAGATCTTATGGAACTTCAAAAGCAATCATAAACC
Source organism: Montemys delectorum (assembly GCA_019843815.1). Classification (NCBI taxonomy): domain Eukaryota; kingdom Metazoa; phylum Chordata; class Mammalia; order Rodentia; family Muridae; genus Montemys; species Montemys delectorum. The sequence continues at coordinate 8,782 of JADRCD010203038.1, forward strand.
TGAAGCACTAGGTACTAGAATCAGAACAAAACTTTTTTTAAAAATAAACATTTTAACAATTTTACAGCTGATGTTTGATGTTTCCTTGTGGGTAGTTGAGATCACACTTATAACTTAGACAATGTCATTCCTTGAAAACTTAAGAGTGACATTGTCCAGTGTGTTACCTGAGGTAGTGTTTCAGTTTGGGGGAACTGTGCATTCTATTCAAAGTTTGCTACTTAGTCTCTTCATGCATGAATGCTTCTATCCACATTTGCACTGGGGATTAAAGACGTCCTTTCATTACCTTCCTTCCCTTACCCACCTACATGAATCTTGATTACCAAAATGACTAACTGGGGTGCTTTCACATTTGTGCATATCGCATTCAGATTAATCTGTACTAGGAAACTGCTAACTTTTCTTGTTTTCATGTGTGATTTTACATATTTGATTATCATTCTTGGTTACATTCGACGTTTTTCCTTATTTCATTTACATGTTTTTACCTAGCTAACGAAAGAATCTCTAATTTTTCAATGATATTAAATGCACTTTTTGTCAACATCTTATGCTATCCTGAGCACTAAAGAGTCACATGTTTAGAAATATTCTTGGCTTTTCATGTCTAAATGCACTTGGTTTCCTGCCTACCTACACTAGTGACTCTAACCTGAGGAAGATATTAACAAGGTTGACTGATGACCATCCTAAGGACACTGAGTATGTGGGAATCCATATCTTTCAGCCTGGCCTTTGTAGAGGATGCTTCGCTTATTGTGTTTAGTTTTTCTTTATGAAGGGTTCCTTATTTCTAGTTTTTTAAACAAGGTTTTGTTTTATCCCATGCTGATCACAAACCTACCTCTCTCTGCTTCCCATGTGCTGAAGTTACAAGCAAGAACAGATCTAACCTCCACAGCCTGCATTCATTCACTAGCTTCAGACTCCAGACCTCCCCCGTTGAGCTCAGCAATATTATGAATACTAGATCAGTAATCATTATCGCCATTAAGAATATTCTTAGCCTTTGAGTCTGAACATGGTAATTAAGAATAATTTCATCTCTCAAAGTACTGTAAATATTTCAGAGCTCTATTAGATAGTATAGAAATAAGAAAAAAAATCTTAAATAACATCCATTCCTTTAAGAAATCCATGATTTATAAATTGTAATAGTTTTACTTTTATCAACATTTAATTCTCTTTTTTCTCAAGAATAAGGTAGGAGCAGGAATTAGTGTGATATTAAAGAGATTTATTCTTTTTCTTTCACTCTTTTTCTTCTTCCATTACTATTTCTCTCCTTTATTTCCCTATTCTCTTTTTTCCTATTATTTATTCATTTATTTTGATCTATCTATCAATTTATCTATCTTCTATTCTATCATCTATGTATAACCATATTTATAGGTAAATATATATATGTAACATATATATGTGTGTTTTATATTATATAATACCTGTAAATGTATCCTTTATTATCCAGAATTAATTGTTATCTCTGAGGCTTACTGATGAATAAACTCTGCCTGGCTACTTCAACTCAGCTGTTCTAATTTAAACTCTTCTCCAATCTGATTCAAACTGGCTTCTCACTGAATTACTATGCTCTGTCTCAAGCTAACTCTGGCAATTTGTTCTAATCTTCAGGGTTTTTCTTCTTCTCTGACTCCTTTTGTCTTTCCCATGTGTAGCTATCTGCAACCTCTCTCTGTAAAACTGTCCAGGTAAAAACTACCTCTAAACTGAACTCAACCCAATTCAACTGCACTGCATGAACTGCATTGACTGCACTGGTTCAACTGTCTCTGTGCTATTTTTGAGTGACCTCTCTTACCTGTCTGTTCTCAAAAATGTTGGTAGTATCTATCTCTGGCTCATTCTGTCAAATCTATCGCTGATTTATCATTTGTTTTTCTCTTAATTAAATGTCACTTTTAATCATGGATGCTTCCTTCTACAAACTAACTTCACCATCATTTGGGTTAAACAATGTGATACTATACCTCATTAAAGGTGTTTACTAAAGGCATGTCAATATTCTAGCTAGAGAGAATGAGGTGTACTAAAGGCAGGCATGTCTATAGTCTAGTCAGAGATATTAAAGATGTGAATTAAAAGCAGGCATATCTGTATTCCAGCCAAAGGGATTAAAAGCTTGTGATGTGTCTGAATTTAAGCCAGACTACAGACCAAAAAGGCCTTTGAATGTGAACTCTTGGAGAGCAAGAATGTTGCCAGATTACAATTCGTTTACAATTATCTATCTAATATATATGTGCATACATGCAAATATGTGTGTTTGTTAATTTTACTATCTCATCAAATTCAGAAATGTTAATAGTAATTTCTTACAAATTATATAGCTTTAATTTTTCTATAAATGAACATGATAGTATCCCACATTTCCCTCAACTGACAAGGGGATTTTATGGATCTCTTGAACTAGATAGTGAGTGATACTTCAATTTCGTATGCTGCTCAAACTGGACCAAGTTTAATAAATGCTTTCAGAATATAACTCATTTATCATGTCTGAGTAAGATGAAAGGAGTCCATCATTAGTTACTCTGACTTTCTTAACTGTTATAAACTTTATAAAAGTTAGAGTGATCATTGGGGATATGGACAAGATTCTTTGCAGTAATAACTTCAGTGATATCTGAATTGTGCCCCCTCTGTTGCAGTGAGCTAGCTTCCTGTACTCTTTCTTGCCTGCTTCCTTGATGAACCTGAGTGTCACAACTCAACCATTCAGTTAATAAGGTGAGCCAGTTCAGCTCAAGTAAGTAAACCCTAACTGCTCCCAGCAGTTTCTAGCTGTATGGTTTGCTGGCATGGTATTAAGCACTTGATTGATGTGTTCCCATGTCACTCTATTCCGTGTAGCTGCTACCACTCTCCTATCACCTGTCATCATCTGAGAGATGTGTTTGTTGTTTCATTATCTGAGTGTCACTCTAGATTAAAAGGTCCACAAAAAAGGCAATCTGTCTCTTGTTGACTATTTCAAATGTCTACGGTGACAGGAATATTGTAGATGCTCAAAAAAACCCAAAACAAAATAAAACAACAAGCAAACAAAAATAGATTAGCAATGATTTTTCACATGCTGGTGTATATTATACATGTAAGTACGATATCTAAATTCCAGATATTTTTTTAAAAAGTCATTATGAGCCCCATAGAACTTTTTTGTTTATATTTCCTTGTCTCTCCATTGCACTATATCTGTTTCTTCTTTTGTCCCTTCAGTGTCCATGAAATTTTTATCAAGCAAGTGCCTCAATGTGTATTGGTTTGATGTGTTGTCTTTATGGAAGTAATGTAGTTAAAACTGTGTGTGGTGGTGAGATCGTGAATTCATCTGTGTGGACAAGGTGTGCTATTGTACATGTGAATCCTAGTGAACTGCCAATAATCTTTGAAAATTCATTTGGAGAGAGGTAAGGTCTGCCACCCATACACATTCTTCTACTGCAATTGTATTTAAACTTTTTAACTTATGAAGTTCTATTTTGTTTCTTTGAATTTGGGTGCTCTTTGATTTCCACATCGATTTCATAGCAGTTGTAAATGAATTCACTTAGTATCAAATAATATCTATGTCAGTTTGTTCAGCTGTATTCACCATCAGTGAATTTATACTGACATTGGACTTGAGACAATAATTATCAATCCATTTCCAAAAAGTTTATGCACTCAAACTGTCATTAAAAAAAAATAGCCATTCAGTAAGATGCACTTTTGACAGTCAGACTTGCAAAAATAGCAATGCAGATAACTGTATTTTAATGCAAATTAGATATGCATATTCAAAGGTTCAACTTTCTGAAATGAATCACACAGTGTTCCTCACAATGGAAGAGACTCGACAATTTTAGCAATTTGTGTATGTGAAGCAAAAATGGCAGTTTTAAAGTGGTTAAAACATTTGTTACCAAACTACTGAAAACCAAAGTTAGGCATATAATTTATGCAGATCTCCCTAGTCATGCTTGAAAAGCTCGTCCCTTGATCTTGTATTTGTATACCTTCCAAAAACATACTGTCAGCTTTTAAATAAAAAAATTAATGTTATATATTTATATGTTACTATTCCATGCAGTAACAATATACTCAAAAATAAAAGAAGAATATTTACCAAAAATGTTTTTTCTACTCCCACTCACCAAATTGTTTTATAATTTTGTAAAATTATTAAGTGAGTAATATACAAGTTTTGCAAAAAAAGTACACAAGTAAAAATGTCCTTAAAAACACAGACTTCAAAATTTTATTTACTTTTTTTCCAAGTAAAAACTTAAATTTGAATCCTTTCTTTAAAACTCTAAGCTTATCTTGTACCTCTCTTTCTCCTTTCTCTCTTTTTCCTTCTCTGTCTTTCATAATCTCTCTCTTTCTCTCTCTCTCTCTCTCTCTCTCTCTCTCTCTCTCTCTCTCTCATTTTCCCAAGAAATTCTTCCCTCTGGGAATCCTAAATTTTCACACATCAGCACTGTCCCAAAATTAAAAAAATCACTTTTAGCATCAAAAAACTTATTATAACAATGAAATCTTTGAAACAAAAATGGTGTGCACCATAAATCATTATCCAAATAGTTTATACTTCATTTCAGAGAGCCCTATTAAAAACTAAACATATACACGCTGACCCTGTGCATTATGATATTTGTTATAAATGTATGCTGGAATAATATTTATATCTTAAAGTGTCACTGATATCCCTCTTCTCATATTTGTCCAATTTTAAAATAGTCGATAGACATTCTTTTGTGTTTGGTTATTGGTAAGCCAGTGAGTTTTGAGCTTACGACTTTGGTTCCATCCACTTCAGCCATATCTGTCCAAAGAGCATTTTCATTGTCTTTGAACCAGTGATGTACTGGGGATCTGAATGAAATCACAAGTAGACATTTTCCATTGTATGAGTTACATGATTCTATTAGTTTGTTTTCATTTGTTCTTTGGAAAAGTATTATTCTTATGAGATATTGCATGGTAGAGACCAAACCTAGGATACTAAGCATGCTAGGGAAATACTCTACAATGAGTCTCATCCCTGGCTTTATTCTTTAATCCTGAAAATATGAAAATAATTCAACTTATAAAAATTCAATCTGATGTTATAAAACATCCTCTTTGTTCATGAAATTTTTATAAACCTAGAAGCTGGACAGCTAACTTTCTTTTAGAGTCTGTGGGAGATGATCTTCCACAGCTCCTGCACAGGTGAATTTGACATGTAACAAGATCATTTTTCTATATATAAACATTTATAATTCCTACATCTGGTAATCTATTCTGAAGCTACACACCTGCAACCACAAATTTGTTTCTGAATTAAAAATATAGCAAACAACTCAAATATCCATCAATATACTACAATCTCTTAAGGCATGGAATATTAGTAAAAATAAAATCAAACAGTGCTAAAATTTATAAAAACTTAATTTAAAAACATTCTTGTAAAATGTTTTACAAAACATACAAAAAGAAATATATATATATATATATATATATACACACATATATATATTTTGTAAAATATATTTTTAGGACAAGACATGGAAACAGCGTCTGAAACTAATTGGGATAATTTCTAATGAGCAAAGGAAAGCTAGATTCTTTTTAAAGAGGAAAAGGATATTAATAAAAATACCTAGAGTATATAGTTTTGGTAAAAATTAAATTATATTGCTAGTAGAGTAATTGTAAGAGCCACAGGGAATAGAGGACACCAAAGAAACAAAGCCTTGTAACATAGCATGATGGGTACACATATTAACTCCAGAGACTGGCAGCATAAACAAGCACAGGTCTAAAGCAGATGAAGTCCTAGAAAAGGAATTAGGACTTATGCCCTCACCTCCAATCCAGAAGCTAACTTAGACTGATAACTGCTTGAAAGTAAAATTGCTTTTCTCCAATAGAGTCTCACTGGGTATATAAGCAACACTTAAGGACAGGCCTCAGGTTCAATGCAGAGTGAATTCAATGCTGCCTTTAGAGATTCTTAGTCTCAGAGTGCTTTATCTGAATATCTTTTCTGCTTATATGTCTTTTGTATACATAATGCATGCAAATCTTTGTGTTTTCATGGCTTTCCTGTGAGTGAACATGTACGTTACTGTGCCCATATGTTGTCTGTTTTCTTCTGGTTCTGTTGTTTTGTCCTTTTCTGATTTGTTTGTTTTTAATTATGATTATGACTATAATTATTGTTATTGTTACATTAGAAAGAGAGGACTTGGCTGGGTGGGGAAGATTGGACGATCTAGGAAAAGTTGGTGGAGGAAAATCATATACAAAATATGTTACATTAAAAACCATTTTCAATAAAAGTTAATGTACTTTTAAGCAATAAAAGATATCAAAATGTTATTTTGTGTTTTTTATTTAAAGTAAACAGAAGAGAGATATCAGTTTAATGGAGGAATTAAAAAGAGTTTAATCATTTTGTCCCATGATGACAAAATAGTCCCTTACGAACTATTTTAAATGAACATTCTCAGCAGTATATTTTTTTTTAACACTGATCCATGGTAAGCATAACAGCCAGCACAGCCCACAGTCATACCGAGGGAGAGGGGACCAAAGGAAAAGAGTCAGAAGATGGCAATTTTCTAAGGAATAAAGTTGCTGCATGTCATGGAACTAAGTATTTTCAAATCTCAAAGGTAAGTGAGTTTAAGAAAACTGAAAGACAGAGAGGTCCTTGTCTTTGAATCTAAGCTTCTTGTATTAGTGTATCAGGGGCAGCCTATTGGCATTCATTAGGAAAAAAAATCAGACAGCACCGAAAACATGGCTTGAGGAGACACTTGTCTGAGTCCAGCCATCTTAGGGACAACTTCTCCATCCTGCTGGCAGGGTCAAACTGAGCTCGTGGAACCAACTCCAACCTCGTTTCTTCCCATGGTTTTTCTTTGTCTGTTAACCAGTAAATTACAAAACGATGTAAAGAAAAATTTACCTGTTATCTAATCTAAGGTACATAGATAGCTATAAAACTGTTGCCTTTCATGCCTTAATTAACTATATGCATCTGTCTCACTCTTTTGTTATCTTATTATCTTAGGTTAAGGACCAAATGTCCATCTGAACCCTGTCCACCAAGGCCTTGAAACCAGGATGCCAGGAGAAGGCCTAATCACCAATGTTTACTCCTTTACTTTGACTGGCCTACCTGAGTCAGGGAAGAGACTCTCTTATCCAGCGCCTGTGTCAAAATATAATTGGACAATGCTAATAACCTGTTCCCCTATAATTTGTGGTCTTATCCTTTAAATATGCTGAATAATTTCCCTTCAGGGAAGTAGTTCAGCTCGCTCGAGAGTTTAATCTGCAGTCCTGATAGACCAGTTGTAGTTCAATTACAATACATTTTTTTGTCATTTGAGTCTACCTGGTGCTTGAGCTATTTTGCATTTAAGTGGACCCCATAAAAATCACAAAGTAGCAGATAGAACTAACAGGGAACATGAACCCTGTCTTAGTTCTGGTTTTCCTGCTGTGAACATACACAAGACCAAGGACAATATTTAATTGATACAGGCTTACAGGTTCAGAAGTGTGATCCATCAGAAATTATCATCAGGGCAGGAGCTTGGCAGCATCTAAGTAGATGTGGGGCTACTGAGGGGTCTCCATCTTCATGCAAAGGCAGACAGGAGAAGACTGGCATCCAGGGAGCTAGGATGAGGGTCTGAAATCGCATGTCCACAATAACACCTTTCCTCCAATAAGGCCATACCTCCTAATAGTGCTCCTCCCTGGGCCAAGCATATACTAACTATCACAGACCTTCATTTGCCTGCAAAGAACAACAGTCAAAAGCTATTCAAATAGAAGTTAGAAGAGTCAGGAAATTGAAGGACTTCCTTGACTTGAAGTAAAGTGTAGTTGGGGCTGGAAAGTGGTGGTGCATGCCTTTAATCCTAACATTTGGGAGGCAGAGGCGTGTGGATTTCTGAGTTCGAGGCCATCCTAGTATATAGAGTGAGTTCCAGGACAGCCAGGACTACACAGAGAAACCCTGTCTTGAAAAAAAAAAAAGGTAGTTGGAGTCCACAGTAGAGCAGAGAGAAGAACATAAGAACATGAAAGATCTTTTACATCTTACTAGAACAAAAATGGTTATATTGAACGTGTGTGATTCTGAGCCTTTGATGGCAAAATCTAATTGCTAATGTCTTT
>JADRCD010203039.1:0-14965 GCA_019843815.1 Montemys delectorum
GCCCCTGGAAACATCAGGACCTGGACCAGCAATGGGATCATCAGACAATATCTGCAGGACCCTGGCCTCAGAGAAAAAATTTGAGTCAATGATTTGACTCACTGAAACAACTCAAAGGGGGAAATGTTGAGGTCTGCTCCTGCCCCAGCACAGCTGTAGCCATTTTGTTCCATAGCTGGCAGCTATTTCATACTGTTTCTGTGATATGCCTGCCAGTCACTGATGCAGAAAAATAATGACTCAGAGTAGGGTCATGCTGACCACATACTCTTTTATATTCTGTAAATTCTGAGGTTTGTTAATTTTAGGAAATTCCACAAAGGTTTATATAGTACACATCAAATTAAAGGTCAATATAAACTGTTACGTCTAAACTGACCAACGGGTACCACATCTTGCACCTGAGTATGATCTCACTGTGTTTTTTGCAATTTTAGCCTTTATAAGATGACAGAGTAAGATGTTTGTCATTGTGGCTCAGCCCCCAAATTCTGAATTACAGCCCTGATCAATCAGTATTAGGGTATGCATTCAATAAACCATCCTGTCTGAGTGTGATTGGTGTTCATGTGGTGTGTGGGTGACTCCTAGACCCCAACATGGACAGATTTAAGACCCATAAATATGATTTAGCCAATGGGCTCTTTACAGTCTGGAATTTCATTGCCTTTTTTGTTACCTAAGTTATGGCCTATGAAAGTCATTGATTTTAAAAGATTGATGTTTTTACAATTCCTTTACATGAGCATTATAGGGAAAGGTTTGATTTCTTAATACCTACATATATTAATAGTTGTCCAGTAAAGAGATATTATTGGAAAGTATTACCACAAGGAATATCAAACAGTCCTACCTTATGCCAATATTTTGTATAACAGCCATTAGAAATGATTTGTGAACAGTTTCCTCAATCTAAAATTTAGAATTCTGGGCTGGAGAGATGGCTCAGTGGTTAAGAGCACTGGCTGCTCTTGCAAAGGTCCTGAGTTCAAATCCCAGCAACCATATAGTGACTCACAACTATCCTTAACAAAATCAGACCGCCTCTTCTGGAGAATCTGTACTTATATATAATAAATAAATTAAATCTTTAAAAATAAAATAAAATTTAGAATTATATGGATGATATCTTACTGGTTGATACAGATGCAGATACCTTAGGACAAAAATGTTTGATGAAGTAAAGACAATTTTGGCTTGCTGGGGATTACAAATTATCCTGAAAAAATACAAAGAGGAGATTCTGTTAATTATCTAGGATATAAAATAGGTTTACAGAAGTAAAGTACAGAAAGTACAAATAAGGAGAGATCGATTAAAAACTCTTAATGATTTTCAAAAAATTGCTGGGAGATATTAACTGGCTATGGTTCATAATTGGATTAACTACTCAAGAGCTAAGTAATTTATTTCAAACCTTACAAGGTGATAAGGATTTAAATAGTCCAAGAAAATTATCAGCTTAAGCTGTGAGAATTGGCTCTGGTGGAAGAGAGATTACAGGATACACATGTGGACTGACTAGATCCAAAGATGGATGGCATTTTACTTATATTGCCCTCTACTCATTCTCCCACAGGAATTCTTATGCAGAGAAAAGATAATATCTTAGGATGGATATTTTTATCAAACAAAGTAAAACGATTAAAGACTTATGTAGAAGAAGGTTTGTAAATTGATTGTAAAAGGGAAAAATGAGACTTTGTCAATTAGCTGTAATGGAGATTGTGATGCCTTTTACCAATGCTGAGATTGCCTCACTATGGAGAGAAAAACAAACACTAGCCAAGAGCTTACAGTAATTTTTTTGCGGAAAGATTAACAACAAATATCCCCAAAGCAAGAGACTTAGGCTTATAAAAAAAAACTGATTGGATTCTCCTTTATATAGTAAGAATGACAGCAATTTCTGGAGCCCCTACATTCTATATTGATGCAAATAAATCAGGAAAGGCAGGTTCCAAGTCAGGAGAAATAAGCAAAGTGGCTCCAAGTCCTTATGATTCAGTTCAAAAGTCATGCCATTCCTATGGTATTATTAGATTTTCCAGTATCTTTTAGTATAGTTACTGACTCTCACTATGCAGAGAGAGTTGTTTTACATATTGAAACTGTTGGGGTCTAGAAATTGTCTCACAAACCACACAGACACTGATCTTAGTCAGACAGGGATAGTTTATTGAGCATATGCCCCAGAACTGGTCAACCAGGGCCATGGTACCAATTCAGGAACCAAACCATGACCCCAAGTTAAGATCCTACAAGGTTTTTAAACCCAAAATTCACAAACTGTGCCAAGTTATTCACCAATCCAAATGTAGGGATGGGGGTTTCCTTAGGAATATGTCTTTGTTGTACTTTTATCCTGCTCCCATTGGTTGGAGTATTCCACTGTGGCAGGGAACTTGCCTTGTCTAATATTCACATCCTAACTTGTTTACCAGGATGGGACTTCACTAACATTTATGTCTTAACTTGCTGGCCAGGATGTCAGTTACCCTCGGATATGTCTCTTTCTGCCAAGTAGGATGTCAGTTTCCAGGGAGGTCTTGGGAACTTAAACTTTACTGGACCATTACTCAAAATGGAAATCTTACTCCAAATAGTTTCTTATATCAGTACAGGTGTCTCTTACATTGGGGGTCTATCCCAGGGGAAGTTATACCATAAAAGCTTATATATAGGTACAGGAAGTGCTGTTGGGTGGTTGGTTTGGATCCAAGCTTATTATGGGTAACTATATGTCTTAGTTAGGGTTTTACTGCTGTGAACAGACACCGTGACCAAGGCAACTCTTATGAGGACAACATTTAATTGAGGTTGGCTTACAGGTTCAGAGGTTCAGTCCATTATCATCAAGGTGGGAACATGGTAGCATACAGGCAGGCATGGTGCAGGAGGAGCTGAGAGTTCTACATCTTCATCTGAAGGTTGCTAGCAGAATACTGGCTTCCAGGCAGCTAGGATGAGAGTTTTCTAGCCCACACTCACAAGGCCACACCTATTCCAACAGGGCCACACCTTCAAATCATGCCACTCCCTGGGCTGAGCAGATACAACCTACACATTCCACTCTCTGGCCCCCATAGGATTGTTTAAACATTTGAGTCTATGGGGACCACACCTAAATACAGCATGATGCAAAATATATTTAGTCCAACTTCCAAAGTCCCCAAAGTCTATAGCAGTCTCCATAATGTTAGAAGTCCAAAAGTTAAAAGTTGAAAGTCTCTTCTGAGATCCATCCAGTCACTTAACTGTAATTCCCAAAGCAAGAGAGGAAACCAGCTGGGCAAACTCCAAACTCTGCACCTTCACGGCTGATGTCAAAGCAGTCTTCAGATCTCCAACTCCTTTTTCATCTTTGTTGACTGCAACAACCTGGGCTGGTTCCACTCCCTGTTAGCAGTTTTCCTCAGAAGATGGCCCACTGCTCTGACATCTCGAACACCTTGGGGTCTCCAAGGCAATGTTATAGTTTCTTGTTTCAATGTCAGGGATCCACACATGACCTTCTGGGCTCCTCCTAAAGGCTGGCATCACTTATAGAAATATATAGTTATAGTTATAATTATAGAATGGTGTAATAATACTTTTAAAAACATGCTTAATAAACAGAAAGGAGTAATAAAGACCTCCAGACATACATTACATAGGGCTTTATTAAATTTACATTTTAAAAATGCTAATGAGAAAGGGACAACAGCTGCAGGGAGACATTGGATAGCAGGGGAAAACCTGCTAAATTAAATAAGCCAGTTTATTCTAAAGATGTGCTAACCTCAGAATTGAAACCAGGGTATGTGTTATATTGGGGAGGAGGTTTTGTCTTTGTTTCCACAGAAAAACTGTGGGTATCATCAAAATTGATTAAGATTAGATTCAAACAAGAGAGATCTCTTGAATAAGGAGGGGTAATTGTTCACTATATGGCTTCATCATTTGGTCCAAATTAAGTTATAAAGACTAACAAAAGTCTTTCATTTGATCAGGCACGAAAAAAATAAAAACATATAGTACTTTTGAATGATAATTTATCAAAGGCATACTTGCCTTACTGGCATGAAATGAGAGATGGTTTTTCTTAAACCATGGGTGTCTTAATTCCATGTTAGAAAGTTAGAATGCCACATGCCCCACACCATCTTGGCCATCAGCTTTTGAGTTCTTAAAGAAAAAGGACACTTTTGTTATTTGGTATTAAAAACATAATTAAGAGATTTAAAATGTTTTAAGTAAATTCAAACTGTAATACTACATACAGTTCAAACATGTTTTCAAAATCTCTACGAGTTGGAGTGGCTTGGAGCTAAGATAAAATATTTGAGCAGGGAGATTGTAACTGATGCCTATAATCCCAGCAGAGAAAGAGACGGATAAATTAGTTGTTTTCTAGAATTACAATAAACATGGTGGTGGTGGCCCATGCCTTTGATCCCGCCACCCAGGGATAAAACTCAGATACAGCTCCTCGTGGGTATTTTTGCACACTAGAAAAATTGCACATCATAATTACAGATTATTATAAAACACTCTCTACAAGGTTCTAGAAAGGCGGCTAATTTCCAAGGGGGACAGGAACAAAGAGAAGCTTTTGTGACTGCTGATCAGCTCAGATCGGTGCATGTAACCCTAACCAATATTGAACCAGGTAATACCCTAATTATGGAAGTCATATTTCTTGGCAACTGGAGACTCTTTATAAAACAAAAAGGAGAGGAGTGCACCAATATTTGCCTCTTGGCTTTTATTGCAGATGCTTTCCATATACAGAGAATAATATTCTCTCCCTGAGAAACACATCTGACATTTTACAAGGCATAGATGACCTTATACTCAGTCATTGTCAACAGCCCTACGGTCATAGGATGCCCCTTACAATGATGGATTAGACTCATTCAAAGGTAGAGTTCTTCCCAGGCTTAGCCACGGAAGGAAAGGCAATACAGTTGCCTGGTACCTATCTGAATTCCTTCATGACCAGGATGTGGTAGCAAAAGGGTCTGTGCCTTCCCACAAGGAGGACATTCTTCCGTTGCCTATAATCTGTTGTTGGTTGAACTGGTGCTCCTATGTACTCAAATGCTAAATTCTATACGTGTCTTAGTCAGGGTTTCTATTCCTGCACAAAACAACATGAACAGCCAGGCAGTGGTGGCACACACCTTTAATCCCAGCACTTGGGAGGCAGAGGCAGGCTGATTTTTGAGTTCAAGGCCAGCCTCATCTACAGAGTGAGTTCTGGGACAGCCAGGGCTATACAGAGAAACCCTGTCTCGAAAAACAAAACAAAACAACAACAACAACAAAAATACTCAAACAAACAAAAAAACCCATCATGATCAAGAAGTAAGTTGGGGAGCAAAGGAGTTATTCAGTTTACATTTCCACATTGCTGTTCATCATCAAAGGAAGTCAGGACAGGAACTCACTCAGGGCAGGAACTTGGAGGCAGGAAGTGATGCAGAGGCCATGGAGGGGTGCTGCTTACTGGCTTACTCAGCCTGCTTTCTTATAGAACCCAGGACTACCAGCCCAGGTATGGTACCACCCACAAAGGGCCCTTCCACCTTGACCACTAATTGAGAAAATGTCTTACAATTGGATCTCATGGAGTCATTTCCTCAAGGGAGGTGCCTCTCTTTGTGATCACTCCACCTTGTGTCTAGTTGACACACAAAACCAGCCAGTACAATTGACCCCTTGTCCACTTGACACACAAACAACAACAAAAAACCAAAAACTACCACCTACCAAAAACCCATTTTGTCCTAGGAAAGATATAACTTGTCAAAAAAGGAACCCCCAGAATTAGGTTTGGGACAGGATTTTGTTTTTACTCTTTCTAGGAGAATAAAAGCATCCGACTAAGGAATCTGAAGACCACTGGACACGTGTAACATCTGAGGAAAGAGAAAGTGTCCCAAGTAAAAGAGGAAATTGGCTGAATGGTATCACCCACGCTCAGCTTGTCTCTGCTGCCCCCTACAGACATAAGTGGCTAATGGTCTATTATGTGTTCTCAATTCAATGAAACTTAATTTAAAATTAAAGCTGGCTTTGGGGTTGGAGCATGGCTCTCTCCTTCTCTAAACCCACACATGCTTGTTGAAGGCTACAGTAGACCTTGTCTCTGTAGAAAAGAGAAGAGGGAAACTGAACGAAAGGACCAACGAAGTTGAAGCGGAAGACTCAGGCAGGGGCCTGCAAACCGTCTCCTAGCTGTTCTTAGAAACACTTCACATAGCCGGTGTGCTGGATTCTGGAGGGAGAGGCAGACAGATCTGTGAGTTTAGGCCAGCATCGTGCCACCATGCTGGGCACTCAACTGACCTTTAATTCCACACCTAACCAGCACTTCACCAGCGAGGGCACGTACCCTGCCCGGGGCCCTACTGGAAGCTTTGCTCAGTGGAACGAACTTACCGTCATCTATTTTGAGATTGCTACTGATTTGGGGTTTTGACTATTTCATTTCCTGTTTATAGAGGACGTAACGTACGGCACTTCAGGGACTGTGAGTATGAGCCAGGTCAGAGGAGCAAGAAAGGAAGGCAGAAGAGAGCAAATTCCCAGGAGACTCAGAAGAGAGAGCCACCTAAGTTTCGTTTGTTTTGGGTCTGCAGCAAAGTCTAGCAGGAAACTTTATTGTAGTTTCTTTTCTTTCTTTCTTTCTTTTTTCTTATTTATTTTATTTATATGAGTACACTGTCACTGTCTTCAGACACACCAGAAGAGGGCATCAGATCCCATTACAGATGGTTATGAGCTACCATGTGGTTGCTGGGAATTGAACTCAGGACCTCTGGAAGAGCAGTCAGTGCTCTTAACCACTGAGCCATCTCTCCAGCCCTATTGTAGTTTCTTAATAGCATGCTGTAAGGATTATTAGTTGAAAGAGACATTGCTGGCTATAATACAGTGATGTCATATAAGCAATTAGCCATACCTATATAAGTAGTCTCCAGGCCATGAGTTCTTGATGCCTGGAAGCACAAGATATCTTTGGCAAGCATGACTCAGACAGGGTTTGTATATTTGATATCAAGTAGATTAATAGTAGAATATATCAGAGTGTTGTATTAACCATTTTGAATTACTCTAATGAAATCCTTGAGGCAATTAACTTATAAAGAGAAAAGGCTTATGTTTGACTTCTGGTTCTGAACTGACCCATTCATTGGGGCCAATGGTGAGGGTTCAAGATTGAGTGATCCTATTACGTGGGGCCTCTGGTGACATGCTGGCAGGAGTATGTGTGGAACAAAGTGCTCACATCATAAGCCAGGCATCAGAGCAGTGGTATTCCAGTCTCCTCCAAGAGCTCACCTCCAGTGCCCTGAACACATCCTCTAGGCGCCATTTCTTTCTTTTTAAAATGTATTTATTTATTATATGTTACATATATGTATGTGTATATATACATAACATGTATGCATATATATATATATATATAATGTTACTGTCTTCAGACACCAGAAGAAGGCATCAGATCCCATTACAGATGGTTGTGAGCCACCATGTGGTTGCTGGGAATTGAACTCAGGTCCTCTGGAAGATCAGTCAGTGCTCTTAACCACTGAGTCATCTCTTCAGCCCCTAGGGCTCATTTCTTAAAGCATCTTCTGCCTTATATTGTTGTTGTTGTTGTTGTTGTTGTTGTTGTTGTTATTGGTAGTGGTGTTTTGTTGTTTTATTTTTTGAAACTGGGTCTCATGTGGCTTAGGCTGGCCTTAAAGTCACTATGTAGCAGAGGCTTGCTGGCCAGCTCCCAGTTTCATTCTTAGCTTTCTGATGATGTTCAGAATCACCAGCCTAGGGAATGGTGCCACCTGTGGTGGGCTGGGCACTCCAATATCAAACAACAATCAAAGATAGTCCCTCACAGACAGGTCCACAGGCCTAGCAATTGCCACTCCCTTCTGAAGTGTCTCTAGGCTGAGACAAACTGACACTTATGCCTAAGTAGGACAGATCCAATCCAATCATGGACCCAATTCAGTAAACATTGCTCAAAATCAGTGACCCCAGGAAGCAACTTTATAGAGCTGGACTCTAAGAGAGAACTCATGCATGGTGTCAGAGGCTGTGAGAGACTGAAGGACACAGCCACACCACAGCCTCCTTCCTACTTCAGGGTTATAGGGCAATAACCAGTCAGGCTAAAGCAACAGGGGTCTTGGTGAGGCTCCCTTCTTCTGTTGGAATGAACGTCTTGCCTTCTTCTCCAGCATGTGACCTTGATTACTTTGACAAGCGGGGGCTCATTTATCCCCAGAGAGGGCTCCACAGAGAAGGCTTCAGGAAGCACCCATGTCCCAGCCCTCCAGGCACTGCCTTCCCCAGGGCACTGTAACAGAGGACAGTGGGGGTAGGGCAGAGCAGGTGAAGCAGCAGTGGAAGAAAAGATAAATGAGGTAGGAGATGAAGGCTGAGGAGGAAGCAGGGGCGCCTGGGTGGTCCCCCGGGCCTCCCTTCTTTCATTCACCTGGCAGGAAGCTTAGCAGAAAGTAGACTTCAAGTAGTGCAGTCCAGGAGAAGCAGCTGGGTCCCCAGCATCAGTAGTCACCACAGTCATCCGGGAATACTAAGGCCACACCACTGGAGAGGGGCCAGGCCAGTGAGGCCAGACTTCTGAGGGCCTCAAACCCTGTTTGGGGGGTTCTCTCTCCAGGAGCTGTGGCTCCACCTAGCTCTGGGCACATGGATGTTTGCCATTCAGGATTTCCCTGAGGGTCCCCATACCTTGTACCCTGAGGCTTCAGAAGGCCATGTGTGTTCTGAGGGACAGAAATCCAAGCATTCACCATGGCCTGCACTCCTGAACTTCATATTCCTTTAATCTGCCTGCTATCCACTGTTACGATGTCCGGCTGTATAAGGGTGGGCTTCCCCTCCCCCAGTAAATCGGTCTGGGAGCATCCTCGCTGCCAGCTAGACTTCGTAGTCCGGAAAGGTACTATGTAGATTGGGGTGGTGTCACTCAGCTGTGAACTATGGGTGCTACATCAGCCAGGCCAGATGTGCCCACTGGTGAAATAGTGGCCAGTATGCCAACAGCTCTCTGATTAGACCTGAGGCCTATGACCTAGGAAGGACTTCATGTCTGACACTTTCAACCTGGTCCAAATCCCTAGGCCAGGGAAGTGACAGGCCCTGGTGTGGAAGCTAGAGTTGTTCTGCTGAATGGATGTGATGTGGTCAAGGAATTGCCCTTTAAATAACTATGCTTGTCTCTCACTGTGCTCTGTCGGAAAAGCTTCTGTTGTTTGTTTTTGAGACAAGGTCTCTATAGTTTTGGCTGGCCTGAGACTTACTCTATAGACAGTGTCACCAGGGTGCTAAGGCTTGAGAGGCAGCAGGGAGCAGAGGGCAGAATGTAAGAGCGGACGGACGATGAGGGAGGTAGACTGTTGTCAAATGTTATCTTCCAGCTATGATGTCAATCGCTGTTGGACTCTTGAACGCACAGCAAAAGACCTGGATAAGAACGGGCCTGTCAACATCCTGACATGGAAGAGGAGGGACACACAGCTCCAAACTTCCCTGAGGGTTTATAGCAGTGAATGGTTGCCAGGGGAGTGAGATATGTTCCCTTTGGTAGTGTAGCCCTAGTAAGGTGCCCACACTCCTGTCCATGCCCCTGTAAGCAACCTTTTTTTTTTTTTTTAAAGATTTATTTATTTATTTATTTATTTATTTATTTATTTATTTATGAGTACATTGTAGCTGTAGAGATGGCCGTAAGCCATCATGTGGTTGCTGGGAATTGAACTCAGGACAGGCCCTCTTGCTCCAGCCCGCTCCAGCCAGCTCCAGCACCCTCCGGCCCCACTCACCCCGGCCCAGCTCCCTCCGGCGTAATACACTGTAGCTGCCTTCAGTGACCACAAGAGAGTGTCAGATCTCATTACGGGTGGTTGTGAGCCACCATGTGGTTGCTGGGATCCAAACTCAGGACCTTCAGAAGAGCAGTCAGTGCTCTTACCCGCTGGGCCATCTTGCCAGGCCTCCTGTAAGCAACCGTAATGAAACTCATTGGGCCATACAAAATGGAGACAAGAAGGAAAGAGACTAGTTTGGAAGAGGAAGATCAAAGGGCTATAGAAGGTGTACAGAGTAAGGGAATGGAAGTAGATATGATCAAAATATATTAAATCATATTTGATAATATCATAATGAAACCATCATTGCTTATAATCAATATGTACATACCTGCATGCACGCGCACACTCGTGAGTGAACGCACATATACACATACAAGATGAGTTGTAGGTTGGGCGCTGCCTCTAGTCCCACCATCATCACAGGGGCCCTGGAGAGCTGTACCCGCCTGCAGCTAAGCCCCTGCAGTACCCAAGAATGGCCACTGGGCGCCGCCACAGCCCCGAATGTGCTGCTCAGAGATTGCCACAGCCTCGCCTGGGGAAGAAGGCTCTGGACAGAGATGCCCCAGATGGATGACATCATACACTGCTGACTTTTATGAATAAATGAAAAAGTTAGTTTTGACCCAATTCTAGTCCAACTCAAAGCCACCTCCCAGGTCTGGGAGAAACTGGCCAAATTAAGCCTTAGACCCTACTGCAGCCGGGATCTGAATATCCAAAACGCCCACCCTGAGCAGAAGAAGAGCTTACTCTCCCCAAGGTGGGCCCTCAGACGTCTCGTCTGGACCCGTGCACCCACAGGCCCTTAATCCAGGACTTCAGGTTGTTAATCCTGAGAGGGAGGTGTTAATCCTGAGATTCGCAAAAGAAAAACCAGTTCCACAATTTTGAGACAAGTTTGAAGTAAGTTTTAATTAAACACTGACCAGGACCACCCTCTGGAATTTCCAGCAAATGGTGATGAGACAGGATTGTGGGGTTTGTTAAGGACAAACCCCTATGGCCACCGTATTTTCCCATATGGCGTTGTTAATAAGAACTACAGCTCCCAGCATTCCAGGAAGCTACCCGGTCCTTGGGCAGGAGGGGCTTACAGGTTAACTTTGGGTCTTACAAAGGGAGAAGAGCGGTGGGACTCCCTAGACAGGTGGAGGTAGGTGTGTCGGCTGAGGGGTTCCCAATAGAGCAGAGCAGCCAGGAAAAGGATGAGGAGCCCTGGATTCTTGTTCATGACTCAAAGTCCAAGCATGACTGCCCCTACACCCCTGGTCAGGCCTTGGTAGATGCCCTCTGTCTGGCTCCATACTTCTAATGACTGATCCTGCAGAAGGACCCCAGCCAGACATTTGGGAAATCCCACAGCTAGAGAGAGGCTCTACTGGTAGGTCAAGATCTTGCTGTCCTAGAAGGTTCCAGACATCGATGTGAGCGTGAGTGATGGCTGAAGCTGGAGCCAAGGACCCTGGGTCCTCAGGGAAGGCAGATCTGTCCCTCCTGACCCTTCCCATCCTGCCTCACAGCCACTCCCAGTGGGCTCAGCGAGACTTGCAGGGAAGGGAGGGTCCTGCCTCCAGGATGCCAAGATGGCCCGCCCGCCTGCCCACTGCCCCCTCACCTCCGAGTACTTCAGAGCCCTGTCAGCAACACTAGGGTCTGAGAAGCAGCCAGCCCAGAGTAGGGTGAGGTTGGAGGGATAAAACTCCAGGTTCTTCTTCCCCCTTTCCAAGTCGTAGTCGAACCAGGCACCCTTCTGCTCGTCCCACAGGATGGTCTCTATGGCGGCCAAGCGCTGGGCTGGCAAGTTCCTGTTCATCTGGCTTTGGTACACTTCTGTAGAGTTCTGCCTTTAGTCTTAGCAGGCAGGATCCCGCTCTTGGGTATTGAGGCAACTTTCCCCGTAAGTAATTTCTAGAACCGAAGGGATCATCTCCTATCTCCACGTCCTCCAGGAGCCTCCCAGACCCCAGGCAGGTCCAGCCCGCGCTGGCATCACCAGGATGCTGTATCCTATGGGTGTATCAGGTACTCAGGCCATGCTGTGTTATCTTCTGTCTCATTGACAGTGACGGCTGCTGCAGAAGGTGGTCCCATGCTCAGCACTTCTGAGGGACTCTCTTATTTTTTTTTTTTTCTCTGAAGTCCTTATTTATATATAGTTTAGGCCAAAATCTACTAATTGTCCGATTGTTTCCTTTAATGTTTATTTCTTTTGTATGTTTGTGGGAGGTGTGGCACACGTGCTAGGGGTGAGTGAGTATGAGCACACAGAGACCAGAGAAGGATGTCACCGCTTTATCCCCTAATCAGAGTTTCTCATTGATCTGTGCTAGCCTGGCAGCCAGTGAACTGCAGGGATCCCCTGCCTCCGCTCTCCACACACTGGAGTTATAGGCCCTGTTGATAATGCCTGGCTTTTTACATGGGTTCTGGGGATTTTAACTCAGGCCCTCAAGCTTGCACACTTGCCCTCTGAACCATTCCCTCAGCCTGTACAGGTGCCCCTTTCCCACAACTGGTCATTCATAACACTACAGCTCATTCTTCAGAATACATCCCTTGTCAACATGCTTGGCCCCAGCCCCAGCTCTACCATGAGCCCTGAGCCCCTCTTCCCTTGAACCATCCCCATCCTTGGCCAGCTCCGGCTTCAGTCCCAGACACCTGAGACTTTGTGACCCTTGGAAGATAACATCAAGGTCTTTGCACTTCAGACTCCTTGTCTGGCTGTCCCCTCTCTACCTGCTCAGGGATGATTCTGCCCACACATCACCTCCTTCCTCTGAGGCATGTCCCATCCTCTGCTCACCTTTCCAATGGTCCCACAGCTCTCCTTGACTTTCTTTACTGTTATTGTGTCAACTGGGGATGCGGAGATGGGTGGGCGTGCTGTAAGCCCGCACGGAGTGAAGCAAGACACAGCCCTTGTCTCTGTTTTTGCTGCTAGAAGCTGAAGCTCACAAAGAGGTTTGACATCCTCTGACAGAGAGCATCAGGGTAGACTGAACCCCAGGAGCCCCTAGGCTCCTCTCATACCCAGACTGGGGAAGGTTTGCTTGAACAATGGAGAGAACAGCCCTCCCTCCGAGGTCCAAAGAGCTGCCCAGATGGAAAGCTGTGCCCAGCAGCCCTGGGGCCTCATGTGGCTACAGCTTGTGGGAAGGTGTTAGGTTGCTACCTGAGCGAGCCAACTAGGTAAGGAAAGAAGACAGAGGTTTCTCCTTCCAGAGAACCATCCGAGATCTGCAAACGGAGACATGTTTCAGTGGGCAGTCCGATGGCAGAAGTGAATGCTTGGTGGTGACCTATTGGAATTCTGTGTCCCACTCTGGGCTAGTCTAGACAGGAAAGACCGTGTGTGTGTGTGTGTGTGTGTGTGTGTGTGTGTGTGTGTGTGTGTAAGGGGGCAGAAGCTAGGCCTGCAGGGTAGGGGTGTAGGAGGGCTATATTTGAACCTAAGAAAAAGACAGGTGGAGGAGAGGTGTGGAACTTCCCTGCAGTTTTGCTGCCAGCTTGAGCCCTGCCCTGCCACCCCTCCCCCCCAGGACAGAGCCTCCCATTTGGCCAAGGATTCGACTCAAACCACAACCACCTGTGGATCAAAAAACCACAGCTTTTGTACACACGACTGGGGGCGGGGGCTGGGGAGAAGCATGTCTCACGCATCCTTTTTCTTTTCTGCACAGGACAGCACTTTTGCAGAAAGGGAGTGGAGGCTGCATGTGGGGCCCCACAGCAGCCAGCTGCCGCCGTCTGCCTTGCCTCTGCCTACCCTACCTGCCCAAACTCTTGTTAGCACCCCAACCACCATGGCTTCCTGTCTCCCCGTGGGAACATGGCATGGGGTCTGGGGGCCCACAGGACTGAGCATCTCCCTGCCACAGCTCATGTCAGCAGAGTCAGTGCCACCTGGGGATCCAACTCAAGTCGGGCTGTCCCCATGGTCACTGTCTGCTATGCAGTTCCTGAGATTCACAAATCTCTATGAAAGACATTTTTTGAAAGATTTATTTATTTATTTTATGTATATTAGTACACCATTGCTCTCTTCAGACACACCAGAATCGGGCATCAGATCCCATTACAGATGGTTGTGAGCCACCATGTGGTTGCTGGGAATTGAACTCAGGACCTCTGGAAGAGCAGTCAGTGCTCTTAACCGCTGAGCTATCTCTCCAGCCCGGTTTTAATTTTCTTCTTTGAGGCTTATTTGTAAGTGTGTCTGTGTGTGGATGAGTCTGTGCAGGTCAGAGGCATTAGACATCCCTGGAGCTGGAGTCACAGGTTGTTGTGAGGGGCCTGACGTAGGTGCTGGGAACTCAAGTCCTCAGAAGAGCAGTATGTACTCTCAGAGCCATGTTTTTGTATTATTTTCTGGGATAAGTTCTCATAGCTCAAGCTGGAGAAGAACTAAGTGTCCCAGGTTGGCTCAAACTCACAGCCACCCTCCTATGTTAGTCCCTTGTATTGCACAGCCTCTCTGACTCACAAATGTCTTAGGCTCCTGATAAATGAGGCAAATGAACTTCTTCCCTGTTTAAGCCACTGTTTTTCAGATTTCTGTCCTGGCTGCTGCAGAGTGGCATCTTTAATGGCACCCTCTGCAGAGTGGTCCTTGTTTGTTGTTCTTTTATTTTAAGAACTTCCCGGGGCTGGCGAGATGGCTCAGTGGGTAAGAGCACTGACTGCTCTTCCGAAGGTCCTGAGTTCGGATTCCAGCAACCACATGTTGGCTCACAACCACCGGTAATGAGATCTGACGTCCTCTTCTGTCTGAAGACAGCTACAGTATATTACGCTGGAGTGAGCAAGGCTGGGGCCTGACCTAGAGGGGCTGTCCTGAGTTCAATTCCCAGCAGCCACATGATGGCTCATGGTCATCTGTACAGCTACAGTGTACTCATACACATAAAAATAAATAAATAAGCCAGGCGGTGGTGGTGCATACCTTTAATCCCAGCACTTGGGAGGCAGAGGCAGGCAGATTTCTGAGTTCGAGGCCAGTCTGGTCTACAGAGTGAGTTCCAGGACAGCCAGGGCTACACAGAGAAACCCTGTCTCAAAAAACCAAAAACCAG
>JADRCD010203039.1:15065-44445 GCA_019843815.1 Montemys delectorum
CTGAGTTCGAGGCCAGTCTGGTCTACAGAGTGAGTTCCAGGACAGCCAGGGCTACACAGAGAAACCCTGTCTCAAAAAACCAAAAACCAAAAAAAAAAAAAAACAAACAAACAAACAAACAAAAAAATCGGGCTGGCAAGATGACTCAGCGGGTAAGAGCACTGACTGCTCTTCCGAAGGTCCTGAGTTCGGATCCCAGCAACCACATGGTGGCTCACAACCGCCCATAATGAGATCTGACGCCCTCTTCTGGTGTCTGAAGACAGCTACAGTGTATTACGCCGGAGTGAGCGGTACCAGAGGAAGCAGAGGTCCTGAGTTCAATTCCCAGCAGCCACACACATGGTAGCTCATCTGTACAGCTACAATGTACTCATACACATAAAATAAATAAATAAAATCTTTAAAAAAAAACCCAAACAAAAACAAAACAAAACAAAACGTACATACAAGTAACATTATACAAGCTGAGCAGGTTGTATTTATGTATCTAGGTACACCCACGAACGCACACACAGCAACAATTAATGAAATAAAGAGACAATGAATTTGAAATAGAGCGAGAAGGGGCATATGGGAGGGCTTGGAGGGAGGAAGAAATGATGCAATGATATTATACTCTCAGAAAAATAAATGACTTTTTAAGGGCTGTCATGTCTACATAGGAATGCTAGCAGCCACCCCACTGGCGGTGTGGAACATGGCTGCCAGCTGCTTTCCTCACGCTGATCAGTCAGGTGTGCGCCTGTCCCAGCCATCTGCACCTCAAGGCCTTCTCAGGCAAAAAGCTCCTGGTTCTCTGGATGTTTGGTGATGCCACAATGACGTGACTTCCTTGTCCCAGTCCTGGAGTGCTGAGGCGTTCAATGTCATGACCCCTGACAAGACGTCTACTGACAGCAAACTGTTAAACTGCCCCACGTGTCACGTACTGCCCTGTGTCTTGCTATATGTTGCCGACTAGAACGTCATTTGAAAACTACAAAATCCCACCAGGCTGGGTGGTTTGGCCCCATTTGACAGGAGGGGAAAGGGCCCGTGTGGCTGCAGGCTGGCCCTAAACATCAGCTTCCAGTGTGAGGGGCTGCAGGCATCCGGTGCTGGGCGGGGACCGAGCCGTGGGACGGCAGGCGGTGGTGTGACTGATCCTCCGAGCACTAATAGGAAGCCACACACCGTTCATTCTCCTAGAATAGCTATGCACCTGCAGATAAGCAGTTTCTGTTGTGGTGAGAAACAGTACAAGAAAGAGATGTAAAGGTAGGCCAGGGCCCGGCTGGTCCCGGCCCTGACAATTCTTTTTTGTGGTAAAGTTGCTGTGGCCCTCACACCTCCTACTCACTTTCAATCAGTGCCACCTGCGGCCACCGGCCACTCGAGCCACACAGACACCTGTGCAGAGGGGCAGCCAAGCCTGTCCCCAGACCACTCACCTGAGGCCACTGAGGCCACTCTCCCTGAGAGCCTTAGAGGCGGGCCCTGGTTTGGCCACATTTGGTCTCCATAAGTGCAGACAAGTCATATATAGTTTGTTGGGACCTTAGTTTCCTCTTTTGCAAAGCAGGCCTAATGGCAGCTCTCTTCAGAGGCTTTTGTGCTATGGACCCCAGGTGGCCAGCCGAGGGCGGTGCCTGTCCTGTTTGTGGGTGGAGATGCTTCGGTCAGCCTCCTGCCCCATTGTGCAGCCTGTCCTGTGGCTGAGGACTATTCCACTGAGCTTGAGAGAACGTATGTTTAAGATATGATCTGTGTGCTGGCTAGTTTTACGTCAACTTGACACAAGCTGGGGTCATCGGGAAGGAGGGAGCCTCAGCTAAGACAATGACTCCATAAGATTGGGCTTAGATGAGCCTGTAAGGCATTTTCTTAATTAGTGATTAATGGGGGAAGGCCCAGCCCATTCTGGGTGGTGCCATCCCTGGACTCGTGGTTCTGGAGTCTATAAGCAAGCAGGCTGAGCAAGCCAGGAGGAGCAAGCCAGGAGGAGCAAGCCAGTAAGCAGCACCGCTCCATGGCTTCTGCATCATCTCCTGCCTCCAGGATCTTGCCCTGCTCTTGTTCCTGACCTGACCTCCTTTGGTGATAAATTGTGAGGTATAAGTGTAAACTGAATAAACCCTTTTCTCCCCAGGGTTGCTTTGGTCATGGTGTTTCATGGCAGCCACGGCCACCTGGAGGTCCATTGCTGAGGTCCCTCTAGGACAGTGGCTCTTAATCTTCCTAATGCTGTAGTCTTTCTTTCCTTATGACTAGAATCTTGCTAAATGTTATGAAGTGTGATATAAACATCTGTGTTTTCCGATGGCCTTAGGTGACCCTGTGAAAGGGTTATTTGATCCCCCATGCCCCTCCCCAAAGGGTCTCAACCTATATATTGAGAACGGTTGCTCTAGGAGAGCCACCCACCTCACAGCCTCTCCTTCTGGAGACTCCTGCTTATGTGACTCCAGCCTGTGACAGCCTGAGACAAAGGAGGAGGGCCCACCTGGGAATGCCTTCACAGCACAGGTCACATAAACAAAGGGCCACCTCGAAGCATCAGAACCGGACTGTGTCCCACAGGGCCTTGTCTCCTAGCTCAGCTACTTCCATGAGAACAAGACAGCATGCAGGGAAGATGAAGATGCCCAGAGCTACAGCTCAACAAGGGAAAGAGAGATGCGGAAAAGAGGAGGCAAAGGAGAGCAAGGGGAGAAGGAAGAGATGGAGAAGGAGGAGACAAGGAAGAATGGGAAGAGAACAAAAGAAGACAGAAGGAACAGGCTGAAATAGCAGAGTCAGGGTTGGTCAGATGTAGTATTTATCTTAGCATTTGGGAGGCAGAGGCAGGCAGACCTCTGAGTTCAAGGCCAGCCTGGTCTATACAGTGATTTCCAGAACAGCTAGGGCTACATAAAGAGACCTTGCGGGCTGGCGAGATGGCTCAGCGGTTAAGAGCACCAACTGCTCTTCCGAAGGTCCTGAGTTTAAATCTCAGCAACCACATGGTGGCTCACAACCATCCATAACAAGATCTGACGCCCTCTTCTGGAGTGTCTAAAGACAGCTACAGTGTACTTACATATAATAAATAAATAAATAAATAAATAAATAAATAAATACATACATAAATAAATAAATAATCTTTAAAAATAAAAATGAAGAGACCTTGCCCCAGGCGAAGAGGTGGCTCAATGGCCAAGAGCTTTGGCTGCTCTTCCAGAGGACCTAGGTTCAATTCCTAGCACCCACATGTTACAGGTTATTTAACACTCTCATATAGACATACATGCAGGCAAAACACCAATGCACATGAAATTGAAAATAAGTAAAAGAAATAATTTAAAAAAGAGACCCTGCCTCAACAAAATAAAACAAAAACAAACAAGAAAAAAAAAACTTGGGGGCTGGTAAGGTGGCTCAGCGGGTAAGAGCACTGACCATTCTCACAACCATCCGTAATGAGATCTGATACCCTCTTCTGGTGTGTCTGTAGACAGATACAGTGTACTTACATATAATAATAAATAAATCTTTAAAAAAGAAAAAAGAAAAACTTGGAGGTGGGATAAGCAAACACAGAGAGATTATCTCCAAAGCTTGGCTTTTTTTTTTTTTCCCCCGAGACAGGGTTTCTCTGCCTCGAAATCCGCCTGCCTCTGCCTCCCAAGTGCTGGGATTAAAGGCGTGCGCCACCACTGCCTGGCAAAGCTTGGCATTCTGAACTTTATTTAATTAGCTTATGTTTATCTAACCTTATTGCTCTTGGGAAGACGTGAAGTGCAGTAGTATAATTCTGAACTAAGCATTACCAGGTGAGGAGGTTCGTGCCTGTGGTCCCAGCTCCTGGAGAGGCTGAGGTGAGAGCGCTCTGAGCATAGTGGTTGAGACCAGCCTAGGCAGTATAGCATGGCCTGTCCAAAGAAAGAAGTGAGTAGGGAGAAAGGAGAGAAGACAGCGTTTCTGTGACTGCTGGATCAGTCAGAGGCCTTGTACCTTTCATAAGTTCTGAAAACTTTTCACCCAGTGTCTGCATTTTCTCTTCATGCCTTTTGCCAGTCCCCCTTTTCTTCTTTTTCCTTCTCTGATGTTTTGGATAAGGAAGCTCTGAGTGGGATGTTTTATGCATCTGTTGGTTCTTGTTTATTTCCCTCTAGTTCAGTGTAATATTCACATCAAAGAGGCATTGTTTGTCGAATAGTTTCATTTCCTACAAGAACTGGGACCATAGCTCAGCTGGTAGCATGCATGAACGCCTGGGTTTTATCCCCCAGAACCATATAAACTGGACATGGCAGCATATGCCTATAATCTGGGTATTTGGAGGGTAGAGAGACATTAGGATTTGAAGTTCAATATCACCTTTAGCTATGCATTGAGCTGAAGACTAGCCTGGGAATGTATTAGACCTTGTCTCACCAAACAAAATATCAAAACTATAACAAGCCTCATGGAAGGGGAGGGTGACAATCTGTTCCTGTCACTTCTCCCCAGCCCAGGCACAATCTGCTTTTGGTTGAGGCAGAAACATCTTTGACTAGGACACAGGGCTGATCTTAATTATAGCTTACCTGATAGGAGAATGGGAGAAGACAAAAGGAGAATTAGTAAGCAATGAAGAAATGCTCACAACTGTGTAATAGTCTTTTCTACAACTGGTGGGGTGCCCATAAATGCTCAGTGTAATTTTTCTTCCTACGAGTACTCGTCCTGAAGCTTTGTGGGCTGAAACAATCCACATTGTTGGACCGTGGAAGGCAGTCTGTGCTCTGGTTGTGTGGGGCTTACTCTGGAGACCCAGTAGAAGATTCTACAAGGGACAGAACAGTGAGTGCCTGACATTAGGTGCCTGACACCACAGAGGCCTACATTATCCTGTGGCTAGACAAGGCCCCAAGCTCCCAGTATTCTGGCTGGACTCCAGCCCCACAGCCGCCTGACTACAGCCAGGTATGCCCTGCTCCAGTTACCTGGCAACAGCAAGTTAGCCCAGCCCACTATAAAATGGGCTGCTTGCCCCCTTTTCTCTCTCTTAAGCTCTTGCTTTCTTGTCTCTTACTCTCACTTCTTGCTCCCTTCCTTCCCTCCCCCCCCCTCCATGTGGCCGTGGCCAGCCTCTGCTTCTCTACTCTCTCCCTCTCTCCGCCTTTCTACAATAAATGCCTTAAAACCATGGACTGCCTTAAAACCATGAACTGCCTCTTTTCATCTAGACTCGCAGTGCTAGAACAATGGCTTAGGCCTTCCCCTATAAAGAGCTGCCTCTAATCTCCTGCAAGAAAGCCCCCCAGCGTTTCCAGCCACCAGAGCAGACCAAAGACTCTCACTTGAGTGAGAACCACCTAGTGCCTTCTTCCCGCCTCCTTTATCCTTTAGGGGGGGGGGGCACTGCCACCCCGAGGGGGCCCCCAACTGTTCTCAGCTCTTCCAAGGTGTTCAGTGACATCCTGTGATGCCCAAGTGTTAGAACCTGTCATCCTTGTCTTCCCTGAGGCCCAGGGACCCTGGACTGCTCCCTCCCACCCCAGAGGATTATGTGGCTTCCCACCCCCAGGTGGCGTGGAGAGCACACGTCTGCCTGTCCAGGAGGCTCTCCGCCTGTCCAGGAGGCTCTCCGCCTGTCCATGGTCTCTGAGCTCTGGCAGGACTCAGGCCTCTCCCACCCCTTTGTTTCCCCACCGCCTGGTGCCCTACACCACATTTTTTCCCCCAGACCTGCAGAACAAACCCAGAGACTTAAGGATTGCCAGGCAAGCACCCTACCATTAGGATACATCTCCAGTCCAAACTGTCCTTGAGGCATCTGGACTGTCAGCTGTGTAGCCTACCCATGACACTATCCCTTTTATCATATTGGATGGGAGCCCTGGGGACCTACTTTGCCACAGGCATGTTCTTCCTTATCCTGACAGTAGCTACAACTCAGTTTCATTTTTCCAATCAAGACTGGCTACTGAATACAGTGTTAAAACACCTGTGGGTTCCTTAGCCCCACGTGAGCAAGGGGTAGCCTGTTTCTAGTTTAAAGGAGACACTTTGAATCCCTTGGTGGAGGTATTCCTCCATTCAGAACCAAAACTTCTGGACCAACAAAGCTCAAAGCTGCCTTGTAGCTTGAACTAAGTGACATGT
Organism: Montemys delectorum; assembly: GCA_019843815.1. Classification (NCBI taxonomy): domain Eukaryota; kingdom Metazoa; phylum Chordata; class Mammalia; order Rodentia; family Muridae; genus Montemys; species Montemys delectorum. Next base: position 21,177 of record JADRCD010203039.1, read on the forward strand.
AATTTGTGGTAGGCAGTTCACAGCCCATTGACTTGGAAACACATACTTAATGTGGTGAGTGAAGGTTCAAGTTGTGCTGTGTAGCCCTGGCTGTCCAGAACTTGTTTTGTAGATCAGGCTGGCCTCAAACTCAGAGATCTGCCTGCCTCTGCCTCTGGAGTGCACCACCACCATAGAATCTCATTTTCAGTCTGTTTCCTGAGGCCACTAATATCGTGTATTTACAATCTAGAAACAAGAAACAGATAACCCGCTCTGGACAGGTTAGTGTTTAGAGGGCTTATTAACAGGCATAGGGGAATCTAACAAGGAAGGAGCTGACAGAAGAGGCGAGAAGCAGTGATAGACTGCAGTCTGAGATGAGACAAAGCAGCTAGAGAGAACCCTGCCAGAGAAATCTCTGAAGGGTGGTGAGAGGGTTGGATTTCCCTGATAAGTAAGTCTAAATGGAAGCTGGAGATCTGAAGCTAACTTAGTTTACACAAGTTAATCTATGGAGAGTGAGGAAACACCTGGGAGGCAGATGTTTGGTACCCTAAAGGGAGGATTAAAGTGTGCCCATGGGAATCCACTCTTCCAGCATGGACCCCTATCCCTACAGCAACCTCAAGTGGTCCTTAGGTGGAGGATACGTTCCCATGCCTTCATAATGACCACGTAGCCACAGAGCCGATCCTCAAGGTGGATATTTGAGGTGTGACTTTCACATATAAGAACTGTAAATGTTACTGCTGTAAATCCTGAACTCAGCGCCAACTCCTGTTATCCTAAGACAGCACTTGTGTTATTTATACTGCGCATCGCCAAATCTAGCAAGATCAAGAGTTTCTGAGGGGGAGCAGAGAGAGATGAGAGTGACTGGAGCCTTTTTGCCACAACCTCCAAAGCAGCTAAAACCTTAGGTCAGCCTTCTATTTCATACCCCTTTCCCACAGAACTCTTTGCATTGGCAAATTGCTGGTGTGGCGGCACATGCCTGGAATCTGCACACTTCTGAAGCAGAGGCAGGGTAAAAATTGAAGGCCAGTGTGGGCTGCTTACAAAGCTTTCTCAAAATAAAGCAAAGCAGAACTGTGCATCTACTTTGGGACTCACTTCTTCCCAGTCCGACAATGCTCTCTACCCTCCTTTTATTTTTGTATACAATGTTGCTGTGGCACACCTGCTCATCAGTTCACAGCTCTGGCTTTCTACTCACTCGTAGATCCTGACCCCTTTCGGTTGGAATGACCCTTTCACAGGGATTATCTGAGGTCAAAGGAAAACACAGGTATTTACAACTCAACACTGCAAGTTTTCAGTTATGAAGTGGCAACTAAAAAAATGTTATGATTGGGGGGGTCACCACATGAGCAGCTGCATTAAAGGGTTGCAGCACTAGGAAGGTTGAGAAGCACGAGTTTACAGTCAGTTTATATAAGTGTGCTAAGGTTGGAAATGCAGACTCTGAGCTCTGACTAAGGGCATTCTTGCCGTTGCCGTCCACGCTCTTCCCACTTGAGGCTGGTCTCTCACTAGCAGATTTGGTTGCACCTAAGCAGATTACTGAGTAAAGACTGGCAAAGTCCTTCTTTGGAGTGTCTGTCTACTGATCTTCTCTTGTTGTTAAGATTTGGGAATATATACAGCTTTACATTTGACAATAATTCTGGGAGCACCAATCTTGGGTCTTCACCTCTGCAATGAAAACTGTGTGTGTGCAGTGGGCAATCTAGGGTGGAAGACAGAATTCTTCAAGTGTATTCAACTAGGATCACAAGATTCCTAAAGGCACCACCTGCTCCAAGAACATACGTACAAGACACTTGAAGTTCCAGTGGGCTTTTATTGAGATAAATTAACAAAAAGAAATAATCAAGATTTTACCAACCATCTTTTCTGAACCATGTATAAACTCCTTAAAGACTCAGGTCCATAGACATGTACATACACTGTAACACATCCCAACAAAAACAGACCCTCCCACTGGAACATTTGCCAATTAAACAGAAAGCCAATTTTCCCTTTCCCCAAATATTTTCAAAATTTTAAGTTCCTACTGTTCAAAGTGGAACCGGTCCCTTGTGACTAGGGACATTTGAATTTTCTTATTTTTAATAAACAAAAAATTGTAGTTTTTTTTTCTAATTTGTTTTGTTTCAAAAAAGGGAAGTGACTTTATATTCTCCAGGCACCCCTCCCCAAGAACCACTGGTTAAAATACAGCAGCCTGCATCTGACTAACCCAGGCCCACCCCTCCCTTGCCCTGTCCAGCTCTGTCTACTGGAGATTTAAATACACTTCTGTTGGAGTCTGTCAGCTGTGGAGGGGCAGAGTCCAGGCCAGGCTAGCGCCCTCTGACCTCACATCTGTTACAACCCTTGGACACTTAACTCTTTGTTCCAAAGATGAGTTTTTTAATTAGAGAAGAAAATAGATTTGCTTTGGGAGTTTTAAAAAACTATCTTTATGAATATAAAGTAGAACTACAAACTCACCAAAGTCCACATAAATTCACCCAAAATCTGGCTTACTTCACCTCTCATGAGGCCAATAATTTTGCCTGACAAAGATATTTGGCAAGAAAATCATTCTACAGTAACAATTTTAAAGATACACAGAAAGTTGAAAAAAAAAAGTATCCAATTAAAATAACATGGCTTAATTCCCACAAACTTATTTCATCTTTTTGTTACTCATCTAAAGGTCAGGAGTGTGGCTAAAGGCAGTTTCCCATGAGGTTTGAGCTTCCAAAGTGTTTCTAAATCCTTAGTGCAGACACCCTCCCTTTTGGGACACAGTACCCTCCCCTCCCACCCTATTAAAAAAAAAACAAAACAAAAAAAAAAAAAAACAACTAAACCAAATGATCAGAATGAGATGTTTTGTTTCCAACGTCACTCAAAGCTCTGTGCTGTGCTCTGTTCTCACCAAGCGAGCACGATGGTGTCCGGCACAAAGCAGGTGGCCAAGGAAAGATGCCCTCATCTCATTCTGAAAACAGTATGACATCCACCCCCCACCCCCACCCCACAGGGCCAACCACTTGTTATGATGCTGGTACCCATTTGGAAATAATTTAGAACTACTTAGGTTTTCCTTTCCAGGAAGAACATTTTATGGTAAATGCCTTCCATTCCTAAGAAAGTTTCTTTCATGTTCAGAACATTAAGGGAGAGAAAAAACAGGCCCTGAGGCGGCAAGGTGTGTAACAGTCTGTAACTTATTACACAACTACATGACCAGAGGCTAAAAGCATTGAGGTGGACATTAAAAATAGGACATAGTTTTTATCCAAATGAACTACTGGAAAAAACCAAAACATAACTATTACTTTAAAAATTACTGGAAAGAACTTGAAAGACAATTTCCAATAGTAGCACTATTCCTTATTAAGAGGGATTAAAAAGGAAAAAAACGAAAAAAAAAAAAAAGTACCAGGCTTTGACCTGGTCAGTAGGGCATCTTCCCATTAACAGCTCAAATGAGCTAAGCACCACCCCCCACCACTGCCTCTCTGGACAGCGATCTACGGGGTGCCCAGCTAGTCCAAGTGCCACAGCTCAGCAGAGGCTGTACTTCAGAATACTCTCCATGTGGAGTCTGTGCTTTAAGAGGGGACTCATAGGCATGCGGCACCTGGCAGAGCAGGCCAAGGTTGGCAAGAGACTGCACTTTGTTGAATCACCCACATGCCCTCTGGCGAGATAGCAGATTGCATTTATACTCCTTTCCTGCTGATGTTCTACATGGATATCCTCATCTCGCCAAAGGCAGGAAGGAGGAGAGCTGCAACGGTACAAGGGCAAGATCTGTTGGTCAATATAGATTTTTAAGACCCCACTCCCACCCTCCCTAAAAAAGTAACTTCCTTAATTTGGTTTATGTTTTGTAGCCAGCTTGACTGGACTGGCCTTTGGGGTTTTGTACCACGCAGCTCCTGCTACAGTTGTTACAGAGTCAGGGTTGTATCTCATAAGGAGGCATCTGTAGGATTTTGATACCCAAGGAACTTGGGATAAGTCAAATAGTTTTGCTTTAGAACTAGGCAAAGTCAAAAAGCGACTTTGAATAACTGACTCCTTTATTCAGGTGAGTTAAGCATGGAAGCATACACATGACATACCTTGTCATAGTTTTAAGGTTTTCAAAGTGATGGAATATGAAAATCAATTTTTTTTTTAAATTTTGTTTTTTGCTTTTTTTGTTTCCTAGATGCCTCCTGACCTAGTATACTGGGTTAAAGGGGAATTAAAAACATTTTTTAAAAAAAAGTTCACTGGTTTTGATTCATCTCACTCCTTTTGCCTGGAGATCAGGCCAAACATCAAGCATGTTGGGAGGGGCACAATTTAAAGCAACACTACCCACCTAAAGCACCTGCCAGCAATTTACAATGCAAAACGACAGACAGTAACTCCTGTTGCGGCACAGAGAATGGCAAGCAGCTTTCTGCAGCATGGAAGTTAACAGCTCTTAGGGATTGCCCTTTCCTGCAAAATGTATATATCAAGGTGGGCAGAGGGCATTCACTCACACACTACAGGAGGTGACCGCAGATAACTAAGCTCCACAACTGCCAAGGCCGCCGAGGCTGTGCTGGCTGGTCCGGTGATGTACAAATCCATGCTTCACACACTCTGCTCTAAGACTACACTCCGTACACTTCTCATACTCCAAGGAAGATTCTTTGTTCCCCTTTGCAGAACCTGGGAAGTTCCTCAAACGTTTAGGACAGGCGAGCCAAACCACAGAGCCTCTCAAAGCCCTCAGGGACCACAGCCTTCAAAGCTCCCTTGCTGTCTGCTAAGACTGCTGCATGTGCATTACAAGAGCAGTGTGGTGGCGCACGCGCAGGCGCCCTGGGCCCTTTTCCAACACAGGGCCTGCAGAGGTCTGCTTCCTACAGTTAGAAGCCAAAGCACTTTTTAGAATTTAGTGTTGCAGAAAACTGAGCCCCTCTCATCTTTAGCTGCTCCCATAATCACTCTAATCCCTTAATCCCAGCAACCTTCATCCAAAAAAAATAATATATATATGTATGTATATATATATATTTATATATATATATATATGAACCCAGAAAAAAACTTATTTACAAAGTTTATACAAGTATACACATCCAATTTTCTACGGGTTGCGCTTTGCCACAGAGGAAAGAGGGTCAAGGCTCCGACAAGTCTTTACACCGAGTGCCTTACTGCTCATGGAAGCGTGTGAGCCAGCGTAGTGTTCTGCTGGAGAGCACAGAGGCTTGTCATCTGGCTCTTGCAGTGAGAGGCTGCTCTTTCCTTTGGGAGCGACGATGGTGCGTCTACTCAGCCCAGAAGAAAATTTTACTTGGTATTGTTTTTTTTTTTTTAAATACATGTATTTACAGTGTGGATGGACTGCAGTTGTGAATCAACTCCTCCATATAAAGAAAAGGAAAATGGCGCTACCATCCCTAGTCCACCTTCCGGCCCTGGGCGTGAGTACTGGTAGAACAGGAAGTGAGACTTCAACTTGAAACCAAAATGAAGAGGCAAAGAAATAAAAAAGAAAATAGAACGTGACTGGTTGATTCCTTGGGCTGTGTGTGAAGATGATATTCTTAATGGTCTGTAGCATAAGGCACTTCGCACAAATAAGAAATAAGCTCTTCAGGCTTACAAAACGGATGAGTAATCAGGGAGAAGTTGAAATGCAGTAGAGTCAGCTATTGGAGAATTGTAGACAGGTGCATGTGTTCACCAAAATTCTTCTCTTTTTTTAGGGTTTCTCCCCTTCTTTTTTCCTCCTTCCTTGTCCCCTTTCCCCAGAAAACATTTTTAAAAACCAGCAGTTAGTGCAACGAATGTTCGGTCAGCACACAGTGCAAACAAGTGGAACAAAAAAGGTCTATTTCTTCTCAGTTTTTCTTCACCAGTTAAAAAAAAAGAAAAATGTCTGAGCTCTTATATAACTCTTCATAGTTCCAAAAAAAAGATGAAAAAACCCACAAAGAGAAGAGCACCCCCCCAAAATGATGTGTCACAGATCCAAGGAGCCTTCTGTAGTTTGTCAAAGCCTATGGAAAAAGTTTAGAAATTTAAAATTAGTATCCATGAAAGCAATATAAAACAAGGAGACATGTTTTCACAAACCTCACACTAGACTCTCTCCAGTACTTTCTCCTGAAACTGATCTTACTAGTTACATGAAAGAATTCACTTGGATGCAGTAGCTCGTTGTGCATGTTAAGTCTAGTCTGTTTTGGTCGAGCTAGGGCTACAGACTGGCTCAGAAAAATCAACTAAACTACGACAGCTTCCCACATACTTCAGGACAGAATTAGATCTTCAAGCTCTGACTACAGGCAGCCTTAACTCACAACTAAGAGGCCACATGTGTGGCCTACATCTCTAATCCCAGCACTGGGAAAGTGGAAGCATGAACATTAGGTTTTCAAGGCCATCATACAGTAGACAAACAGTTTGAAGGCACCTCTGGCTGCCTGAGCCTTTCTCAAAACAAATACATAAAAATGAAGTGAAAAAGTAGTATCATAGAGAAGCCTTTTGTGTTCTGAGTAATAGGGCTATGTGGCCCTATTGACTTCAGGTTCCCAATTCAAAGTCTCCACAGAGTGCTGTGACTACAAGTGCTCATTCACACTAGACAGGGTTTGAAAATCCTCTGAAGCTGCAGTAAAAGGCATTTACCGCAGGCCTGGAGACTTAGTAGGGTACGATGGCCGGCCTTGGGTTAAATCCCTAGCATTAAAAAAAAGAAAAGGGTGTGCACTGTACCTTGAAAATAAAGTAGCTCTCAAGCCCAATCAAAGTGTTTCTAAATCAGCAGATACTGCTCACTGTTGAGCCTAACTAGAGACATGGATGAAATATGAGGAGAGAGCCGGGCAGTGGTGGCACACGCCTTTAATCCCAGCTCTTGGGAGGCAGAGGCAGGTGGATTTCTGAGTTCGAGGCCAGCCAGGGCTATACAGAGAAACCCTGTCTCGAAAAACCAAAAAAAAAAAAAAAAAAAGAAATGTGAGGAGAGGGTATATGAGAAGTCAGAGGGGCATCGTCCTCCTTTCATTTTAGTTAAGAATTTCACAGTGTATTTTGATAGAATGGGAATTTTAAAAACAGACATGTTTATACTGTGTTACATATTTTACAAGATTTTTTACCTAATATACCCATATCAAAAAAAAAAAAAAAAAAAGAGATGGGTCAAAGGGGGAAGCAGGGGGCTGGAGAGATGGCTCAGCGGTTAAGAGCGCTTCCAGAGGTCCTTAGTTAGATTCCCAGCAACCACCAGGTGGCTCACAACCATCTGTAATGGGATCTGATGCCCTCTTCTGGTGTGTCTGAAGACAGGGACAAAGTACTCATATACATAAAATAAATAAATTTTTTTGAAAAGGGGGAGGGGGAAGGGCAGGAAATATTTTTAAACCAAGATTGCCAATGTCCCTTTGACTTTCATTACTCTCAGAGCCCAAATCTGTGTTATATGTGACTCACACCACAATGCTCAGGAAGGGGTCTAAGGAGCAGCACATGTCTCTAATGACAAGCTTGCCTCACCCAAGAGATTCTTGGTTCTCATTTATATTTATGACACTGGGTGTAGCTACTGTTATCACAAGAGGTTCGAGAAAGAGAACCTTATTTCTTTCCTAAAGGTTCTGCTCAGGTTACTAGGTACATACATGCTTGTTAAGGTTTCTCATCTTCTGCAGGCTCACTGTGGTATTCTGCCACATATAGGCTCTTGTCAATGTTGCTTGGGATGGGTTTGATCTCTGTCCCCAGCTGCTCCTCAATACTCTTCAGGTTGAAGCGATCATCATATGTGATCAAGTTGATGGCTAAGCCAAGATGACCAAAGCGACCTAAAGTAAAATGTGTTTAATGAGTTGTAAATTGGCTAAAAAATTTAAGAAGTGGTAAATAAAATGATTCAAAGTGAGAGCAACATGTATGTACAAGTCTGTAATATGCCAAACTACACAGCAGTAATATATTCATTTGGTAGTATTCTAAATGGCACAAACAAGATTGAACAAATCAGAAACAAAACAACTTTTCCTTGGCACCTCAACTGTACTGAACAGGCAACAGACTTCCGGCCAACTACTCTACTCCCTAAACAATACAGTATGACTACCACTAACAAAGTCAGCTTGCTCTGTACAAGGTATTTTCAAGATAATGCAAATAAGTTGCTACGTGTGAGAGATATATCAGTTATATGCTAATATCACAAGCTCATAAGACACTAAAATGCCCAGACTTTGATGTTGGCAAGGGTCCTGGAACACATTTCACATGAACCCTGAGGGGCAGCTATACTTAATTTTCCAGTCTTGAAATGACAAACTGGATGCTCTTTTGCATGATTGTCAAAATACACTGAACAATACATGCACACACCATGCCATCCCCTCTATCAGTTTTCTTGTAGTTCACTTTAAGTATATAGTAACCACTTTCATTCCTTTCTTTCCTTCTTCTTGTGAGATACTACGTGACTTAACTTTCTTTTTATTAACAAGGTGCACTTACAAGTGCTTTTATGCTATGTGATGTGGATGCTGGGAATCAGACAGGGAAGCCTTACAGGTTCTTTGATAGCAAACCCATTTCTCCCACGCCCCTGTCAACTATGACCATGACCCTCCTACCTCGATCTCTCAAGCACAAGGATTACAAGGTATGTGCCACCATTTCCAGCTTACTTTTACTTCCCCCACTCCCTGAAATTGGGTCTCAACCATGGTTTTTGAGTCTGGCTTCGTAACCCACAGACGTACAGGTGTCACCTGCCTCCTCTTCCCAAGTGTACCACATCTAGCCAGCCTACCTTTAAAATTTTTTTTTTAAAAAAAGTTATAGTGCGTGTGTGTGCGTGTGTTTTGACAGTTGTTCTCTCTTGTTATGTAAGTACCAGGACTGGATTTAGGTGCTCTATTAGGCTTAACTCTAATAATGACAAAAGGGAGACTGAGGCAGGTACATTTTAAGTTCCAGTATAGCTTGGGCTTTCTATGTATGTAGCCAGACCCTGTCTCCAAATACAAATGATTTATTAAAAAAAAACTACTTAGCTTTAAATATCAACTAAGCTGCTTTAAATATCAACTAAATAACAACTAAACTGCTGTGACTTCACTGTTCTCACGGCTATATACTTTACTTCACAAAGGAAAAATTAGTGAGTATATTTCTCATCAAACAATGTCTGCTAGGCACTCCCCACTCTTGCTCACCTGATCTTCCAATACGATGAAGATAGGTCTCTGCCAGCTTTGGAAAGTCAAAGTTTATAACCACATTCACAGCTTGTATATCAATACCTCGGGTAAACAGATCTTTTAAAAAAAAAAAGGATTCTGATTATTGAAAGGTAATTCACTAATTGTTTTTAAAAGTCCCTCATCTACTTCTGGTAAACAATTTACAACTCATCTGAAGTAAACGAATAGGCAAAGTCCCTCAAACTCTCAGAACAGGGTCATAACCAGGCTCCCTTGCCTTTCTCAAAAATCATTCAGGACACTGACTTTTTTTTTCTTTTGAGATGGGGGTCTCTGGTGGCCCATACTAGTCTTGAACTCATGTTCCTCTGTTAAACTCCCAAATGTTAGGATTACAAGTACATACTGCCATACTATGTTAGAACTTTATAGATCATTTTTTAAACTAAGTCTGCAAACTTGAAACCTTCTTTTCCTCCACATTTCAAACTTACCCAGTCCATAAAGCCAATTAGTATACCATCTTTTCTGAAACTACTCGACAGCTATTACTTTTATATTCTAATAACCACCGGGATAATATTACTCCCTTGTCAACCAAGCTCAACTATCTTTAATATAGGTCACTGTAGTTTTTGGCTGGCCTTCTTATTTGCAGAGCAGGTGGGTGTCTGGAAACTGAAGTGACCTTCCTGCTTCTACCTCAAGTGTTTGTTGATTGTACAACACCTGGCACCAACTAGTTTTGTTGTTGTTGTTTTTTATAATTTTATTAAAAAAAATATTCTTAATGCTCATTCATTTGTACTCCATTTTAAGGCTGATTCTGAGATGGCAAGACCAAGTACTTTTAATGAAGATTACATGCCTATGCAAGTTTTAATACCAACTTTCTAATTAAGTTATCATTCCATGAAGGACAAGTGGCATTTTATTATTCATTACTTTGCTTTTTTGAGACAAGGACTCAGTCTGTAGCACAGGCTAGCCTCAAACTGCGTCAGTCACCTAACAGGTAGGATTTTATATACCAAAGATATTCACACATTCCACATACACATTAAGAATCTTGACTGAGGGTGGTGGTGGTGGCGCATGCCTTTAATCCCAGTACTTGGGAGGCAGAGGTAGGTGGATTTCTGAGTTCGAGGCCAGCCTGGTCTACAGAGTGAGTTCCAGGACAGCCAGGGCTACTCAGAGAAACCCTGTCTCGAAAAAAAAAAAAAAAAAAAGAATCTTGATTGAGTGCAGTGTATAAAACTCTTGACATATTGTTAATCCCTTGTCTCAGGAGAGGAAGCAGGTCATCCTGAGCTGAACTTTAGGCTATCTGAGGTTACATGAGACCCTGACTCAATAAATAAATAAATAAAACCAATTAATCAGTGTAGTAATATGTATCATTGTACAAGTACTTTAACTACTATCAATGTTTTTCTTTTTCTTTTAACATCAGGATTGAATTCATAGCTCTTAAGTCCCAATTTTTTATTTAAAATTGAAAAAATGGAGGGAGGTGCATGTGCCTGATAGCAAGTCTCAATTTTTTTTTTTTTTTTTTGAGACAGGGTTTCTCTATGTAGCAGCCCTGGCTGTCCTGGAACTCAGAAATCCACCTGACTCTGCCTCCCAAGTGCTAGGATTAAAGGTGCACACGACCACTGCCTGGCCAACAGTCTCAATTTTATTGTAAATAGTCAATTTGACTAACAACTTCACTTTCACTAGTAAGCTATTTTATAGGTTTCCCAAATCGAGGAAAATATATAATAGATACATCTATACACAGCCAAATATTTAAACATAACTTAAAAAAGTTAACCGCTCAATAATATGGCTGCCCCCATAAAACCTGCAAAGCACACCAGCTGGCATGACGACATGGGTAAAGGAACATGTCATAGGCTCCCATTTCTCCATGAAGAACTACAGCAGTCAACAGCTGCTGAGAGGAGAACCACTTTTCTTCAGAGCTGAGGCCCCAATCCTAACTGGTTGATCCTAAATGCACGTTTTTATACAGGCATACTAAGCAAAAAAGATTGTGTATCTACATGTGTGTACATTCCTGTACAAAATAATCAGCACTAAGTCCAGAGGATGAGGTCATGAATAAAAGGAGAGGTTGTGTACAAGGAGGAATGGTAAGGATACAAATGCAATATATTTAGGAATAAAATTCTTTAATTTAGACTGGAGAAGAAAAAAGCACTGTGTGTGAATCTATGTAATATGATTATAATGGACAAGTATTTTTTTGTATCAGCTATCTAATTTTCACAGAGTAAACTCTGTGTGTGTGTGTGTGTGTGTGTGTGTGAGAGAGAGAGAGAGAGAGAAAGAGAGAGAGAGAGAGAGAGAGAGAGAGAGAGAGAGAGAGAATACTTGGTGCTTAATCTCAAACCTTTAGAATTCTCACTGGAAATGGTGGTATATATCTATAATCTCAGTACTCAGGAAGCCAAGGTAGAAAGATTGCTGTTGAGTTAGAGAACAGCCTAGGCAACATCATGGGACTGTTTCAAAAACAACAACTTAACAAAACAAAAACTGAAAAGCTCTAGTAGTTTAGTGTATTTCCTACTAACTAGAATGTAAGTAGTTAAGAAAACCAGAAGCATGTAAGTTACTTTTATAGTCACTTCTCGGTAATAGGAATAACCAAATTTATTATCTGGTAACAGTAATAAGTGTTTTATTTATGTGCATTTTCACAAAAATCCTGACTCATGACTGACTATATTTTAAAATAGGTGGCTAAAAGAGATGGCCCAAGGGCTACGAGCACCTGCTGCTCTTTGAGTCCAGTCTCCAGCACCCATTATCAACAGGCTCACAATTGCCTTATAATTCTAGTTGTAGGGGATACAATGCCCTCTTCTGGCCTCTGCAGGCACCTGTTGTGCATGCGTAGTAGACACTCATAGACACAGACACAAATTAAAATAAATCTTTAAAAAAATACATATTATGTATATACTTGTGTCAGGTGTGGTGGTGCACACCTCTAACCTCAGCACTTAGGCAGCAAAGGCCAGCTAATAAAAGAAGTGAGTTTAAGACCAGTCTAATCTACATATCCAATTTCCAGGCCAGTAAAAGCTATAGAGTAACATCCTGTCTCAAACAAAACAAAACTAACCAAATAACCAACCAACCAAAACCTCTAAAATAAAATTTTATCTGAATGATTAATGGTACATGCATATGTGAAAATTCACATGATAATAGAGATGAGCATATTTACCAATATATACCAATGTATATATTATAGTTCAAACTCCAAGTACTTCTACTTCCTTAAATGATTCTTCTCATACTAATAATAGTAAGACTAAATTCCAAGTATATAGCTGGGAAGGCACTCATTCTATTAGTTCTGTCTGAACTATATTTGTGCCTCCTTCTCCCCACCCAGGTTTATTTTTCTGTAGTAATGGAACAATCAAAAATTAGAAAATTTTGGCCTAGGGTATAGACTAGTTTGATTCTGGGAAAAAAACCAAAAAGACAAAACAACTTCTAAAATGTAATTTTGAGTAAAGCTTATTTTGTGTCTGCTGACCTTGTGTGTTAGGACTGTTCTGAAAGCACATAAATGCAAAACCTAATTTAAAGCCGCAAGTGAGCATAGGCATCAGGAGGAACCCCAATCTCAGGAACTAAATAACACTCGTTCTTTTTTTTTTTTACGTTTTTCCGAGACAGGGTTTCTCTGTGTAGCCCTGGCTGTCCTGGAACTCACTCTGTAGACCAGGCTGGCCTCAAACTCAGAAATCTGCCTGCCTCTGCCTCCCAAGTGCTGGGATTATAGGCGTGCGCCAACACTGTCCGGCTAACACCCGTTCTTAACCTAGGAACTAAACAGCAAGCATTCTTGGCAGCAGAGTGTAAGGAGCTGTTACAGGCTTCACTATGTGACAGAAAAAAAATCCAGCCAATTAAGAAAACAGTGGGTCCAAGAAATAAAAAAACACTTACCAGTGCAAACAAGATTGCGGCATAAGCCATTTCGGAAATCATGAAAGACACGATTTCGATGTTCCTGGGGGAGGTTGGGAATATAAACTATTGAGTAAAATTTATAGACAACTCGAAATTTTCATCATGGTTTCTCCTACCCAATCAGTTCTTCAATCCTAAATTTGTTTATACAAATATCTATGCTTCTGTAGCAGTCCAGAGCTGTATTACTCACAATGTCTATTTGATACACTCCATTCCATCATGTAAGCATTGTTATCACCACAAGGACAGGCATAATAAGACATGCTGAGATTACAGTATAACATTTATGATAAATATATTATCATATTTATTCTATTTTATTATCCTAATGAACTTTATACCATATCTAAGGTATAAACTGTATCATAGCAAACATGCACATGCAATCCGGTACTGTCTATGATTTTAGGGATCCGAGATGGGGTCTTAGAACTCTCCTTTGTAAGAAGAGTTACTGGATATTAAAACCTAGAGCAGTCCTTTCTGTAAAAAAAAAAAAGTCTGCATTGGTATTCTCCAATAAAGGAGTCACTAGCCTCAGGGATTTGACTGAGGAGCAAAACTTTCAATTGTATTTGCTTTTTCTTAATTTAAATGGCTACATGGAGCTATGTAATAAAGTTACTGCACGAAACAGAACAAATCCAGAAATTACCCGAGAAAGAATGTCTCCTGCGTCCTTCCTGTGCCTTTCCCTCCCCACAGGATTTCATGCCACTCAGGCTGATTTCAAACTTAGTATGGAACAGAGAATGACTCTAACTCTTCATTTACTTCAGGCACAGATCAAGAGATCTGACATTTCTGTACTGCTGTTTAAGCCTGTTGGTTTAAGTGAAGGGTTCTTTGTCTACTAAATAGTCGGTTCATTTGTTCCTTTTCCTGGAACACTGCTTTACCACTAATACAACAGTGCCTAAGACAACAGTTTACTCTCAATACAAGGCATTTATAGAACATTAAAGCAAAAGAAAATGTAAGAAATACTTAGGAAGAGATTTTTTTTAATTAAATCTATGCAAGTCCTCGAAATTATACTTACCTGCCTCATTTTTGCATGGATATAGAAGCAAGAGTAACCCAGCTGAGAAATCTTCTTGGCCAGCAATTCAACTCTCTGAGAAGAGTTGCAGAAAATGATCGACTGGTTTATCTGAAGCTAAGCACAAAAGAGAAATATGAGAAAGACAAAAACATTTGCTTTGCCAATCATGAAAATACTTAGCCAAACCTTTCAGATGGTATTTGATTGCCTGCAGAAGAGTATTTCCTAAGGGCTGCCTACCTGCCAGAGACTACACAGGAATGTCCTACAATGCTGCTGCTAACCCTGACACAGCAGGTGAGAACGACCTACGGCAATGAGGCTGGAAACATGGCTCTGCAGTTATAGCACACACTGCTCTTGAAGAGGACTCAAGTTCAGTTCAGTTCAGCTCACGTAGTGTGGGACTCCTATAACTGCTATAACTGCCTATAACTCTACTTCGGAAGTTCTAACACCCTTTTTCTAGACGCTTCCAGAAGCTGGACTCATATGCATACAACCCCACACAGAGACAGACTCATTAAAATAAAGAAAACAAACAAGTAAAAAGAGTCATTGTTTCTAGGGAAAAATGACAAGTTACGTACTTGTGAGTCTCTGGTGACATTTTATAAATAGGTAAACATGTAAATTTATGTGTTTTCCTTAAGCATGTCTTATTTAATACCTCTATAGTCCTAAACCAATATAACCTGTGCCTGCAAAAAGTTTATGGAGTACATACTTTCCCTGGATAGTCCACATCAGTCTCCTTGTGCTTATGAACACAGTAAGTATTTCAACAACAGTGCAGGCCATTTGGAATGAACTGAGGAACAGCACCAAAATTTGAAAAACAATGGCTCAAAGACTGCACGATGAATGCTTATTTATAGCATTTATAGTAAAACAAGAACCAGAAGACTGTCTTCTTCCTGGACCTTAGCTGGGGTCAATTTTTCCCCCCCACAATGTACATGTCTACAAAATGACCAAAGCACCTTCAGTACTAATTTAGGGGTCACAAATAAATTTTAGCAATTAGTACTCACAAAGCAGGATGAACTGTAATTACGGTAAATTATTTTAACAATGTAAGTAGAGCACCTGTGTCAATCAGTTTCAACTTTAAGCCAATCAAAGCTACCTTTTACAAAACAGTAGGGCTTTTTACACTGAAAATAAAGGGGAAGGGCTGGCGAGATGGC
Organism: Montemys delectorum; assembly: GCA_019843815.1. NCBI lineage: Eukaryota > Metazoa > Chordata > Mammalia > Rodentia > Muridae > Montemys > Montemys delectorum. The sequence continues at coordinate 36,629 of JADRCD010203039.1, forward strand.
TCAGCAGGTAAGAGCACCGACTGCTCTTCCAAAGGTCCTGAGTTCAAATCCCAGCAACCACATGGTGGCTCACAACCACCTGTAATGGGATCTATTGCCCTCTTCTGGTGTGTCTGCCCTCTTCTGGTGTGTCTGAAGACAGCGACAGTGTACTCATTTATAGTAATAAATAAATCTTTGGGCCGGAGCAAGCGGGGCCTACCGGATCGAGCAGGGTTGACTAGAATGAGCAAAGGTCCTAAAGTCAATTCCCAACAACCAGATGAAGGCTCACAACTATCTGTACAGCTACAATGTGCACTCATATACATAAAATAAATAAATAAATCTTAAAAAAAAAAAAAAAGAAAAGAAAGGGGAAAATGATATAACTGTCCAACTTGCTAGGAATTAGTGAAAGACAGGACTCAGCACAAAAAGCCCAACACTCACCCTGGAGAAAAGTGTATTGAGGCAGTGCACTTTTTGGCGCTCCGTTACATAAGCATAGTACTGGGTTACTCCTTTCAGAGTTAGTTCCTCCATCAGGTTTATCTCGTAGGGTTTTTGCAGATGGGAATTCTGGAGTGGGACGAAGGAGAGACTCAGGTAAAAACTGGGTTTCTCTTTTAAACTGAAAGACTTTCTGGTATGCTAAGGCAAGAGCTCTACCCTGAGCTCCCATTTCTTGCCCTAAGTTTATACCTTTTTTTTTTTTTTTTTGGGGGGGGGTGTCTCTTGCTGTAAGGGATGCATCTCTTTTCAAACACAAGTATTCATAAAATAAATAAGTTATCCTAAAATGGTAGACCTCAGATTCAAATGAGGCTCACAGAGATGGGCTATAACCAACTTACGATAGGATATGTCACCTTGGCACAAAGAGTTAAAAAAAAAAATAAAATCACAACTACTTTCATTTTGAAACAAGGTCTCATGGCCAGCCAGTACTACACATAGAAACTGTTTTCAAAAACCAAAACCAAGAAAAAAAGAGAAAAACAAACCAACCGACAGACAGATGGTATGGAACTCATGTAAACAAGGCTAGCCTCAGAACAAAAGAGATCCAGCTAATTTTAAAAACAAAGTGCACACACATACTTTTAATCCCAGTACTTGGGAGGCAGAGTCAAAAGACCTCTGTGAGTCCGAAGCTAACACACTAGCCAGGGCTACCCCGCCTCAAAAACAAAACAACAAAAATCATAAACCCATACACAAATCTTTACTGATTATACTTAAAACACAAACAACTCCAAAAACCTGAAATAACATAAAGCATATATATTCTGATAATAAAATGTAATTACAGGTAAAAGCATACTCATAGTACCATGACACTGATTCCAAGTACATGTTTAATACTTACCATAAACTTTTGTACACTAAGAGGGAAAGTAGCGGAATATAGTAAAATCTGCCTATTTTTAGGTAGTGTGAGAATAATATCCTCCATTATCTGCACAAAATCCTGTGACAACAACTTATCTGCCTGTAATACAAAGAAAAGGTACTTTTAAAAAAGAGTAAGACATTAAAAGTTTTGGATAGCAATATAAACAAAAGGAAAAGAAACCTAGGCTACACAGGCTGTTCCTGGCTATGAACACAAGGCTGTCTCTCTAATATATACAGTGTCACAGGTTACCAAGAGTTACCAAGACAAACCCCAAGCAGTACAGAAGAGGAAGGAGCCTACCACAGCAGCATAGGTCTGTAAGCTCAGCACCCAGTTCGGTGGCTGAACTGGGAGAGAAGTGAGAATTTAAGGTTGGCCTGGGCTACATTATGAATCTGTCTTAAAGCAGAGACTATAATCCCTAAATAAACAAACAAACAAACAAACAAATAAATAAATAGACTGTCAAAACCCTTCTTTAGCAGAATTTAAATGTGACTCCCATTAAAGAGATAATAGAGTATATTGATCAAAAACATGCTTTGAGCCAGATGTGGCTGGCATAAGCATTACTCTCAGAAGGGAGAAGAGCCAGGGAAGATGGTAAATTCAAGGCCACTGGGCTGAAGTGTTTTTGTTTTGTTTTGTTTTTGTTTTTTTTCCTAGACAGGGTTTCTCTGTGTAGCCCTGGCTGTCCTGGAACCCACTCTGCACCACCACCACCGGCTTTGGGCTGAAGTGTTTTGCTCATTAGCTGTACTGGGTACCACTTAGCCATGCTTCAGTGTCCTCAACTATGAACACAGGCTAGCCACACCCCCAAAACAACATTCTAAGACACCTATATCTTATCAGACTAAAAATCACATTATGTATTCAATGTGACATGATATTTAGTGTTATTCCTCATTAGTCAAAGGCCAGAAACTAGTAACCTAAAACAAAACACAACAAGAAAGTAGCTGTATACCAAAATACCAATACTGACACACTAAGTGCATAAAGCACTGCTACACCCCAGAGACACAGACGAGTAGTTTTTGTTTATTTTTAAGACAGTCTCGCTAGGCAGTGGTGGCGCACACCTTTAATCCCAGCACTTGGGAGGCAGATGCAGGTGGATTTCTGAGTTCGAGGCCAGCCTGGTCTACAGACTGAGTTCCAGGACAGTCAGAGCTATACAGACAAACCCTGTCTCCCCCCCCCCCCCCCAAAAAAAGACTGTGTAGTTCTGATTGGCCTGAAATTACTGTTTAGTCCTCAAACTCAAAAGACAGACGTCTGATTCTACCTCCCAGGTAAGACATCTGACTTCAGTTGAGTAATTTCTTAAAAAGGAATTCATATTAGATTATAACCTAAAGAAGTAAAAAAATTCATAGACACAAGAACCCGACAATATAAAGAAGCAGATGTAAAACAAAGGGTTAAGAGAAGCTTACATGCTTCTGAAATGTAACACTGAATATAATGACTCAAAATGAACGTGGCTTGCTTATCATATATATCCAGGAAGGGTTTGCTTTAGTCACTGAAAATTCTAAGGAGAGCTCAGAAGAGTGCTGAAGAGTCCTTTTAAATGAAGAAACATTACCTCATCCAATACTATCATCTGGACATGATCAACCTTTGCTACTCCTTTCTTGATAAGATCCAGGATTCTGCCAGGGGTAGCAATCACCACATGCACTATAAAGATGAACAGGGGAAAAAAGATTCAGGAAATATATACATTCTTGTTAATTTTACCTAGGATAAAAAAAATACCTTGTAATTTTATAATATGTATTTAGCATCATAAATACTATTTATAGAGATACAAATTAATACCAAAAGGTACAAAGATGTATTTTGGGCTCTATATTTCCATGTCTTCTCAAAACAGACAGACAATACTTGTTTCATCTCTTCAATGAGTAGGTTAGTTTCCCAAATCACTAATTCCAACTAAGGGCATACAACTTTTATCTTATGACAATCTGCAATAACAGCCAGAATACTGTTTCTCTCTCCCTCTCCCCCCCCCCCCCCCACACACACCCACACACACACACACACACACACACACACACACACACACACACACGGTTTCTCACACAAAAGACATTTCTTTCAATCTGGGCAACGCTACTACGCTGCTCAGACTGTTTTAAGGGAAAAAAAGACTGACCACTAAAGCCAAAATTGTGTAAGTTAAAAAATATAGCCAAGTAACCAAATACTAACATATATTAACATTCTAAGTAGAACCTGACTCTTGCTATTTTGTTACTGTTCTTCACCCAGCATTTCATGAACAGCCCGTCATGAAAACTCAATACAAGTTAGTAAATCTTTACCGTGAAACTCCATTCAGGCTCACAGCATCTAGTCAATTTCCTGAAATATTTTAATTTACCTTCTTTTTCAGAGCTACAAACCACACCTGAGTAAACAACTTTGTATATATACAATTCTGTATTTATCAAAGTACTTGAAAATATAAGGTTATAACCTGAAATATACTGTCATGTATATTGTACATTCATGTTATAAAACAGCCTACTTTCCACAAACATCCATTACTCGTAACTAATACTATTCAGCCTTGAAAATTAGAACAGTTAGTAAGGCTGAATAACCTTTTAGTTATCTATTGTTTTTTTCTCTTGAAAGAAAGAAATGGTTGATTTTATTCTTCATTTTCTTTTTCTTTTTTTCCTTTTTAGTTTTTTGAGACAGGGTTTCTCTGTGTATAGCCCTGGCTATCCTGGAACTCACTCTGTAGACCAAGCTGGCTTTGAACTCAGAAATCCACCTCCTCTGCCTCCCAAGTGCTGGGATTAAAGGCGTGCGCCACCACTGCCCGGCTTATTCTTCATTTTCTACCACAGTGTTTCTGTTCACTGATTCCTTGTTTTATTAGGACAGGGCTATCATGCTACAGGCTGGTCTTGAACTCATCCTGTAGGTGAGCATAACCTTTAACTTTTGATCCTCTTGCTTTCACTTCCCCAGTGCTGGAATTACAGGTGTAATTTGGAGGGAGAATAATCAAGGCTTTGTATGTGCTTTGCAAGCAATTTACATACTAACCCACCCTCAGTCCCTTAGTTAATTGTTAAAAACATATTTAGTGCCAGGTAGTGGTAGCACATCCTTTTCATCCCAGCAATTGGGAGACAGAGGAAGGTAGATCTCTGAATTTGAAGCCAGCCTAGTTCATAAAGCAAGTTCAAGGACAGCCAGGGCTACAAAGGGAAATCCTGTCTCAAAAAACAAACAACATCAACAATAAAATTTTAGTTATTTCCTAAAAGGAAATCCTTGGAGACCGGAGAGATGGCTTAGTGGTTAAGACCTCATATTGCTCCTGTAGAGAATTCAAGTTCAATGCCAGCACCTACATCGTAACTAGCACCAGGGGATCCAATGCCCCCCTCATAGGCACCTGTACACATGTGTATAACCACACCTCACCTCCACATAATTACAAGGAAGTCTGAAAAATAAATAATGAGACATTTGTAGCTACAATCAGATAGCTCTCTGCTGCTTTACTCATTTCCTACCTGTATCATCAAGCCTCATTATGTCATCCCGTAAATTGGTTCCTCCAGTGGTTGCCATCACTTTGGCCCCTCCCATGTGTTTGCTGACCTGGATGCAAATCTGACTGACCTGTAGAGCAAGTTCTCTAGTGGGAACAATCACCATTGCTGGAAAATAGCAAAGAACAAAGGAGTGGGGAAGAGAGAACATGACATCTTTTGAAATTTAAGAAGCTATAAAAATAGTTTCATTGAGGCAGTAACGTCTAAACATGGAGGTATAACATAGACATTAATATAACAGTCTTAAAAACTACATGTTTGACAGAAGAGTCCCTAATCTAAATACTTTAGTAAATGCATCCTGCTCAGGTTCCATTTACATCAATGAGAGGAAAGAGAATTATAAATTGAAAGTTGGAAAATTTTAAGAGAAGCTTTAGAGGTGAAATCTTATATAAACTAACTCCAGATACAACTATAGAAATTTGCTTCTTTTCTACTGTCTAAGCTCTTAAAATTTGATAAACTCAAATCTTTACAAACAGAAGCATTTACTGTTTCTACAAGGAGCTCTGCTTATATAGGTCCCACGAGGGAATTTGGTTGCATAGGCCATAAGCAATACCTCATTTAACCTCTCATCATTCCGGTTTTCCTTACTTTGCTTATCTCACATGAACTTTTTTTTTGAGACAGGGTTTCTCTGCATAGCCCTGGCTGTCCTGGAACTCACTCTGTAGACCAGGCTGGCCTCCAACTCAGAAATCCACCTGCCTCTGCCTCCCAAGTGCTGGGATTAAAGGCGTGTGCCACCACTACCTGGCTTCACATGAACTTTGTTTCAACTGTTTATCGATCATACAAAAAGTATCGATCATACTCTGAAGATGGGAAATTCCCTTTAAAAGCTGGGAATAATTTTGACACTTAAGCCAAATATAGTAAGAAGAGAGTAAATTATATGAATTCTGACCAAGACTAAATCCTACAAAGCTCCAGTACAGACAGTCTTCCCCCACCCCCTCCCTACTTTATTCAGCTAACCTTGAATATTGTCCTTCTTCAGATCCAGCCGTTCAAGTAAGGGGATGAGGTAGGCACCGCTTTTGCCTGTTCCATTTTTTGCTCTAGCTAAGATGTCCCGACCAGATAAAGCAATGGGAATGCTCTCCTCCTACAAGACAAGGGGATGCAAAAATTATTTGTGAATAAAAAATAACCAGATTCTTCTCTAAGTTACACAGAATACAATACCCTTTTTGGTACTGCTTTGAAGTGTACTATATTTGTATCTTGCATGAATGGCAAAGACCCAAGTGGATTAGCAGGACCAATGAGCATTAACACCATTTTGAACCAAAAGTTTGCTAAAACTGCTAACAGAAAAATGTTAGCAGAATCCCACAGCATAACAGAAAGGCTAGTGAGCTAGGTGTGGGCGTGGTGATACTCATCTTTAATCAGGTAGATTAGAGTTCAAGGCCAGCCTGTTCTCCGTAGGTAGGGCTACAGAGAAAAGACCCTGTCTTAAACAAAAGTTGTGTATGTGAGGGGGAAAAAAATCTCAAAGGGTTGTAAATAGTCCTCAAACAAAAGACATGTTAGAAATAAAAAATAGCCACATAAGCTCATGCCTGAAATCCTAGTAGGCCCAAGCAGGAGTTCAACAACAACTGGATAGATATGAGCTTCTCTGAACAGGGGAAAAAAGTGGCACTAACTCCAAAGAAAGGTTACATAGCACATGCTATTTTCTTTTTTAAAATTTATTACTACTACTACTACTACTACTACTACTGCTACTACTATTATTACTATTATATTTACATCCACTTACTGCCTCCCTTCCCCTTCTTCTGAGTGGAGGTCCCCCTGGGTATACCCTCACCGTGGCATATCAAATCTCTGTGAGGCTAGGTGCATCCACTCCCACTGAGGCCAGACAAGGCAGCCCAGCTACCAAAGACCCATATCCCACATACAGGCCACAGCTTTTGGGGTAGCCCTCACTCCAGCTGTTCAGGACCAACATGAAGACCGAGCTGCACATCTACTACGTATGTGAGGGGAGGCCTAGATCCAGCTGTGTGCTCTTTGGTTGGTGGGAGCCCCAAGGGTCCAGGCAGCACATGCTGTTTTCAAACTGGAAAAGTCAATCATGCCACATGAAAAATGTGTACACTGGGCTGGAGGTGTAAGTCACTGACCAAGTGAATGCTTAGCCATTTATAAGGCCTTTGGTTCAATGTCCAGTACAAGAACAAAACAAAAAAAACCCAAAACCCCAGAGGAAGAGAAAAAAAAAAGATGAGCTTTCTCTTACACAAAGTAGAAATAAGCTGAAAACATTTATCTCTGGGACCTAGTTGGTACTTATTTTTTATTATGTCAACTTCCAAAGTCTTTATCAATACAATTTCTCTGTCCTGAATCATGTTCCACTGAAGACAGAATCTGTCACATCACTGAAAGTAACATTCCATTTTCATTTTTAAGCTTACTTTATCACGTATGTTTTCAATAACCACAATAAAAATAGCTATTATTTGGGACAATAAAGAATTACCAAGTCACTGAAAATTAAGTACACATATAGAAATTAAAAGGGAAATAGGCACAAGTAAGAAAGAACATACATTGCTCAGCTACAAAATCCTACAAACAATCTGTTGACAAACCTGTCACTCAATAATGAACTCTTAGCTTTTATAAGACAAAGTATTTGGAAAGGGTTCATGTAAAAATAAGCTTTAAGCCGGGCAGTAGTAGTGCACGCCTTTAATCCCAGCGCTTGGGAGGCAGAGGCAGGTGGATCTCTGAGTTTGAGGCCAGCCTGGTCTATAAAGTGAGTTCCAGGACAGCCAGGGCTACACAGAGAAACCCTGTCTCGAAAAACCAAAAAA
>JADRCD010203040.1:0-16739 GCA_019843815.1 Montemys delectorum
TCTCTCTCTCTCTCTCTCTCTGTGTGTGTGTGTGTGTGTGTGTCTGAGTGCAGTACCCTTGGAGACCAGAAGAGGACACTAGATCCCCTGGAGCTAGAGTTATAGGAGGTTGTGAGCTGTCATGTGGGCGCCCACAGATCTTAACCATGGAGTCATCTCTCCAGCCTCTGTATTCTTCCTTAAAGCTTTATTTTGTTCTACGTATGTTGGCTTTTCATCGTTGTTAAAGTCTGTTCCAGTTTAAAGGACCAACTGCCCTGATTCCATTGTATTTCCTTTTTCTCACTGTGCCGGCTTAGAACTGCATTTTCTGTTTATTTTTTTTAATGTTTGGCCTTATATTGTTAATCTACACATGTGGGCTGACAGAGTATAACTGAAATCAAAATATTTCCTTTTCTCCAAAACTACACACTAATCGCAGAGGACTTTAGTTCTGAGCACACTGTCAGCTTCTTCTCTTTCTCTGCTAATGTTAACCCCATTTGTTTAAACTCTCCCCAGTTAGCGACCATCAGTATCTGCTGGTTATTTTGGCTGTTAACTCTTGGTCAGCTTCTGCACTTGCGTCTGCACACCGAATCCTGCCCTGAGTGTGTTCTGTTTGGGGGTCTGCAGAGAAGACCAGCATGTGCTCTCTTAACTCTTGTTCATTTAGCTTTTATTTTAGTCCTTCAAAACATTATTTGTAGTTAGTCTGTGAAAATCCCATACGTCTGTGCAGGGTATTTTGATTATGTCTATTGTTACTTCCTGCTTCATGTATTTTTTTAAAATTTATTTTATGTATATGTAGGCTGTTCCTGACACACCAGAAGAGGGCATCAGATCCCAGTACAGATGGTTGTGAGCCACCATGTGGTTGCTGGGAATTGAACTCGGGACCTTTGGAAGAGCAGTCAGTGCTCTTCACCACTGAGCCATCTCTCCAGCCGTCTCCTGCTTCATATTTTAATAAGAATAGTTGAGCTAGGCATAGAATTCTGTTGTATATCTCTCATTTCTTCTTTCTTTGCTGTCTTCTCTTACTCCTCTTCCCTTCCTTTGTTCCTTCCTCCTCTTCTCCTTTCTTCCCTTTCCCCCTCTCTCCCTCCTTCCCTTCCTCTCTTCCTTCCTTGCACAGTCTCAGTACACCCAGGCTGGCCTCCAACCCCTGCCTCCTGCCCCTTCTTCCCGAGTGCTGGGATTATAGGTGTGCCCAGCAGGGCTAATTAGTGCCTTCCCTAAATCTTGCAAGTTTGGTCCTCATATCCTCAATAGTTTCTTTCCTTTGGTATCAATCAATTTTCCTGTTGCTGGGACAATCTTCAAAAACCGTCTAGGGAAGGGGGGATTTACTCGGGCCTCTTGTTTGAGAGTACAGCCCACCCTAGAGGGGAAGGCAGGCCAGTGACAGTAGCTGCAGCTGTGAGGGTAAGAGCAGGAGGCAGCTGGACGCATTGTGTCTACTGGCAGGAAGAGAGAGATGCATACTTGTAATCCGCCCGCTCCTTCCTCTTTCTTTCATCCAGGACCCCAGATCATTGAACGGTGTCCCCATAATCGAGGTTCTGCTCCCTCCACAGTTGAGCTCTTCTGGAAAAGATAGACCGCTAAGTTCTGTCTCCTGGATAATCCAAATCCTATCAAGTTAACAGCCAAGGTTAGCTGTCACACCCCTGTTCCCAGTACCAGCCTTTGAGATGCCAGTCGTGGGCACAGAGTATAAGCTTGGATCCTGCAGAAGGGCTACTTAGATTTGACTTTTTCTCCAGCACTCAGTAACTAGAGAAAACTAGCCAGGTGGTGGTGGTGCACGCCTTTAATCCCAGCACTTGGGAGACAGAGGCAGGCAGATCTGAGTTCGAGGCCAGCCTGGTCTACATAGGGAGTTCAGGATAGCCAAGGCTACACAGAGAAACCCTGTCTGGGGAAAAACAAACAAAACAAAACAGCAACAACAACAACAAAACCTAGAGAGAACTATTTTAGCTCTCAGACCTGCTGTTTGGTTGTCTATAAAACGGGGACAATTTATTGTATTAACAAACTCTTAGGTCGTAGTGAGAATGAAAAAGGTTTAAATATGCAAAGTGCTTAAGATAGCTCCCAGTCCATGGTCAGCCTTGGTTCTCTGTGTGCTGTGGGATCCAGCAGAGACCTGGTGCTGACCCTGGCTTCTTTGCCTGCATCCTGTGACTGCAAATTATCTGGAAGGCACTTAGCTTTCTTAGGGTCCCCAGGAGGGCATTGCTGCCACAGTCTCTATGATTAATGACATTGTTTGGGGTTTTTCTTATTCCAATCTCTTATCACTGCAGTCTCATTTTTCCCATCTGTATAACCTGCGTGTTTATGTCGGATTCATCCGGGTGCCAGTGTCTCCTATTTTGCTAACTAGTCTGTTCTTAATCCTTGAAAATGTGCTTTTGAAATTCCAATCACTGAAGTTTTCATTTCTTGAGACTCTGTGGAGATATTGAAAATCTACATGCCTGCCTTTTATGATTTCCTGTCTTTTCTTTATTGCTTTAGGTTTTTTTCTTAAAAAAAAAAAATATATATATATATATTCATTTGAGGCAGTATCTCATTATGCAACCGAGGTTGGCCTTGAACTTACTGTGTAGCCCAGGCTGGCTTCAAATTCACAACAATCCTCCTGCCTTAGCCTTCAGAGTTCTGCAACTACGGATGTGAACCGCCTTCCCTAGCTTGAGTTTATCTGTGCCCTCAAAGGTTTAAAATGGAAATCTTCACATAAACAATAAGTAAATTCATGCAAATCAGATTCTGTCCTGAGCTTGGTTTCTAGTTCGCTTCCTTGTCAGCCGGCTTCACCGTGAGTCATTTCCTCGTGTGGATTATAGTTTCTACGTACTATTCCACAGAAGCAAAAATTATCCAGACTAATTTAAGGTTGGTAGGGATTTTTTTTTTCTTTAATGGTATCCTTGAGCTTCCTGAGTTGTCAAAGTTGGAAATTATCTCCGCTGCGGAGTTTTGCGTGCAGGCACAGCTCTGGGATCTATTTATCCTGCTATTTCTGGCTTGGGGGGTGGGGATGGGGGTGGCGGTGGAGGTGGGTGGATTCCAGTATCCCATAGGATTCCACAGCCACAGCGTAGGCTGGGGACGTGTGTAGACTCTTCCTCTTCCAGAAGACGGTACCCCTTTGTACAGCCTCTTTCCCCCTGCTTTCCCTTGAGTTAACAGTTTTGGGGTTTTGTTCCTGTTGTTTTAAACTGTATTTATCGTAGAAGTGTGTATGTGCATTTTGAGTGTGTGAATGAGTGTGTATGTGTGTGCATGTGCATGTATGTGTGTGTATGTGTGTATATATGAGTACTTGTATGTCTGCGTGTGTGTACATGAGTACATGTATGTGTGTGTACGTATCTGTGCACATGTGTGTCGGTGACTGAGTGTGTATGTGTGTGAGTGTGTGCATGAGTGAGTGCATGCCTTTACATATATGTGTGTGCAAGTGTGTGTGTGCAAGTATGTGTGTATGTATACATGCATGCACACGTGCACAGGTCAAAGGATAACTTTTGGGAATCAGTTCTCTCTGGACTTGCAGGGATTGGAGTTAAGGCCTGGTTTTCCTGCATCTGCCTCTTGAGGAGTTGGGATTACAAATCTGAGACAACAGGCCTGGCTTGAGGGTGAGTCTAGCTTTTGTCATATTGAGGTAGTGGACCCCATGGAGCCCAGCCCAGTCCTTGTCTTACAGGGGTCCAGGCTGCATCAAATCCATTTGTGGGTGCCTCTGGGTCTTCCCTCCATACTCTGGGGCTCCTGTGAACACTCATCATTTTCCCATCTCCTCCTCCCTGTTTCCTTGCCCCTCCTCCTTTCACTTTCCCTCCTCCCCTTCCTCCTCCTCTTCCCCTTCTCTTCTTCCTGCTCCACATTGTCTTCCTCCTCCTCCTCCTCCTCCTTTTCCCCTTCCTCCACCTTTCCCCCTCTTCTTCTTCACTCTTCCCTGTTTTCCCCTTCCTCCTCCTTCCCCCCTCTTCCTCTTCATTCTTCCCTGTCTTCCCCTTCCTCCCTCCCCTCCTCCACAGCCCAGAAGTCTTGTGAGTATGTATTTAATTATTTTTGCGTTGTGTTTTACCCAGCAGTTCCATGCCTTGGTACAGGGGGCCGGTGCCAAGGAGGCTATGTGTGTCTAATGTGATCCTTCTATTTAGACTTTCTGCATCTATAGTAACAAGCAAGATTAGTCTGTGATTTTATTTTTCCTTCATCTTTGGCAGGTTTTAGTAGCAGGGTTATGTGTTATTCATAAAATTAATTAGGAAGTTTTTCTGCTTTCTTTATCCTCTGGAACATTTTAAATGGGATAGAAAATATTCTTTCCTCGAAGGCTGGAGCTAGCGAGGACAATGCCTTTAGGGGTGGGGCATGTTTCATGCCTTGATTTTCTATTCAGATTTCCCACATTTAAAGCTAGTTTGTATCACTTCTGCCTCCTAAGACTACCATGCATTCAATCAAAAAGTTAGAATCTCTTGCGGCATTCTTACATTGTAACAACTTTTTGGCACAGTGCTATTATCTCTTTTCCATTCCTGTTTCCCCCTTTACTCTTCTTCTTCTTTTTTTTTTTTTTCCTTTTTGCACTGCTGGGCACGGATCCCAGGGTCTAAGCATGGTAGGCACTGACTCTTCTGCCCAGCTACCCCCACCCCATGCTGAGGGACTCTAGACAGGTGCCTTACCACTGAACTCTTCAGCCTCATAGATGCCCACCGCTGGTGCTAGGGACCTCTCCTTCCATGATTAGAACCTTACTGGAGATTGGTCTGTTTCGTTGGCCTTTGTGAGAAGCAGCCGCTAGATTTATTCATCTTCCCTTGAACATCTGAAAGGCATCACTTTCTCTCATTATCTTAAATACCTGTCACGACTGCCGTTCTTGCTCATTTTCACATTTTTAAAAGTTGAGCGTCCAGGTCATTTATTATCTTTTTTCTTTTTTTAAATGAATGTCACACTCCAGCCAGTAGTTTTCTCTGAGCGGAGTTCTGGCTACATTCCATAAGTTTTGATGGGCACAAGTTGCCATTATCATAATTTTTCATAGTCTAAAATTGCTGTTTTTATTTCCTCCTTGATGTGAGAGAAGTGTTCGGAATACCCGAGAGCGCCCATTTTTTCTTTTATTATTAATTTGCAGCTCAATGGTAATATATCCTGTACATTTCTGAAGAATTACCATACTTTCATGAAATCTAAAATGCTGCCGATTATAAGGCATGCTATTATCTTTTTGTACCAGTGGGGGAAAAGGAGGGGCAGCGCTTCTTAAACTCTAATATCCCATCAGTTATTAGAAGCATCCTGGTTTCAGAGCTCGTGTCAAAAGGGATAAAAACACGTTAAATGGCTGAAATATGCATCACGGGGAGAGATGTGATCTAAATTACATTTGTAGTGTACTGTGACTGGACATGTAGTCTGTCATCACTTTTTAAAAAGATATTTTATGTGATTGGGTGTTTTGCCTGCATGTGTGTCTGTGCGCCATGTGCATGCAGTTCCCACAGAGGCCAGAAGAGGGCGGCAGATCGCCTGGAGCTGGACTTAAAAGTGGTTGGGAGTTGCTATGTGGGTACTGGGAACTGAAAAGCAGTCAGTGCTTTTAATCAGCAAGCCAGCCTCTCCAATGAACATATACGTATATGTGTGTATATATTTCTACACAAGTGTGCACACAGGCAATGTATAAACTCAAGTGTAAACTGTGCATCTCAAATCTTCTGTATCCCTGTCATTTCTCTTAAGCCCATGATCATTCCAAGTTTCAGTGAAGCCTCTTGAACCGTCTGGCCTGATGAGGGTATTGTTGATTTTGCTGTGATTGTGATGTTGTAGCTTTCATTCCTAGCTCCTGGCTCTTAACTCCATCTTCGAGCCTTTGGAAACAGGAATTTCCCTTCCCTAGGAAGTTCAAGTGTATAATTTCTACTTTCTCCCATCAAAAACAATGTTGTAGCTAATATTTTTCCCTGTCATCTTTTAATATTCGATTTTATTGCATTTTGGTTAGATGATGACTTCTATTGAGGTTTCTTTTTCTGTAGTCCAACATAAGCCAAGTTTTCAAAATAATTTTTGAGCGATTTGGAAAAAAAAAATGTGTTCTGTTTGCTGAACACAAAAGAGTGTGAAGGAAAGCCAGATCTTATTGATCAGATTATTTATATCCCTTTAACTTTTTAAAAGATTTTTTTTTAGATATTTTCTTTATTTACATGTAAATTTCTCCTTTCCCAGGTTCCCCTCCAAAAAACAACAAACAAACAAACAAACAAACAAAAACAACAAGAACAAACCCCTTTTGCCTCCCCCCTCCCCATGCCTGCCTTTTAATTGTATGTGTCTCTGTAGGGGAGGGGGGTCAGTGCACATGGGTGCAGTGCCTATGGAAACCACAAGAGGGCACCAAACCCCTAGAACTGGAGTTGAGTGGATGTGAGCTGCTTACATGGATGCTGGGAACTGAACTCAGGTCCCATGTAAGAACAAGGCTCACTTTTAACCTCCAAGCCATCTCTCCAGGTCCTAACCCTCAGTGCTTTTCACTTAATTTTGTTTTGACTTTGCTTCACTCAGGAGCCCCAGTTGACTGTGAATTCCTTCCTATATTTTTCTCTCCTGAGTGCTGGGATTACAGACATGGGCAGCCACTTCCTAGCTCATCCTCACTTAATTTTAATCATATAATTTGCTTATTTAAAATGTGTTAAAATGTGCCATGCATCTCTAACCCCAGCACCTGGGAAACAGAAGCAGACGAATTTGAAGCTAGCCTGGTTTACATAGCAAGATCCGGGATGACCAAGGATATAAAGTAAGACCCTGTCTCAAAAAAACAAAACAAGGGATTAGAGAGTTGGCCCAGTGGTTAAGAACACTAACTGATGTTGGGCGGTGGTGGCACATGTCTTTAATCCTAGCACTTGGGAGGCAGAGGCAGGTGGATTTCTGAGTTCGAGGCCAGCCTGGTCTACAGAGTGAGTTCCAGGACAGCCAGGGCTACACAGAGAAACCCTGTCTCGAAAAACAAACAAAAAGCAAAACAAACACTAACAAACACTGAACAAAAAGAACACTAACTGATCTTTCAGAAGACCTAGGTTCGATTCCCGGCACCCATACAGTGGTTCATAGTTCTCTGTAACTTAAGTCTCAGGAGATCTGATCTGATGCCCTCTTCTGGCTTCCATGGGTATCAGGCTTGCGCATGCGCGCACACACACATACACACACACACACACAGACACAGTTCACAGACATATATGTAGGCAAAATACTATACTCATAATTAATAAGTAAATAAATATATTTTTTAACCCCAAACAAGTCACAAAGCATTAAACTGTTGAGGACCAAGGATTTGTGGGTCTGCTTTTGTCCTGATCTCCTGACCTTTGCTTTCTAGCTTTCAGTGCTGTGTTGTGAAATGCTGTGAGATGTAGTGTTGCCTTTGGCAGGTTCTGCCTGTGGGAATGACTCCAGGCTTCCTCACAGTGCCTTCTTGCCTCGAAGATTTGGGCTTCTGCATCCTCCCAGCCTCCTAACTTCTGAGTAGCTGCCCAAATCTCTGTACTGTGGCTTTCAGGGATTTTTTTTCTCCTTCCCCATTCCCAGTCAACTGCTATGGTTTGGATGTGTGTCTCCTAAAAGCCCACAAGTTAAAAAGCTTATTGCCCAGCCCTTGGTGCTATCAAGAGGTGGTGGGACCGTTAAAAGGTGCGAACGAGGAAGTAGCCCATTGAGGGTATGCATGGAAGCAGATATTGGGGTGTGAGCCCCCATCTTTTCTTCCCTTTGCTTCTCGGATGCCAGGAGGTAGGCGGGCCACTTCTATGACACATTCTCACAGTGGTGTGCTGCACAGCCACCGTACCAAATGAACACGGGCTGATACCTCTAGAACCCGGAGCCAAAAATCAACCCTCCCTCTTTTTAAGTTGATTGTTGAGAGACTTTTGTCACAGTTAGAAACCTAAGACACCAGCGTCCCTCGGGATGCAGGCCCAACCGTTCTCTCCTCCTTGTATGCTTCTTTGATCTTTCTGCTGGGAATTTGGGAAGAAAAAGGGAGTTAAACACGCAGCGATGCCTTCCACCTTCCCTTCAGCTACTGTTTTTCCACAAGTGAAAATCACTCACCTGGAGGTAGGCTCACATCTTTCCTCAGCATCAGTTTCCCACTCGCTTGGAATGGATGACATTGTGGACAAGAGTCTGTGGCGGGAAGGCACAGTTCCAGCACCCTTGGCCTTGAAGGTGGGAGTAGAAGGCTGTGTGGCAGTAAGCAGCCCCGACCCGTATGTTTGTAGCCTGGGGACACTGGAAACTTGGGGTGTTACCAAACACTATATATGTCATTTTTACCCCTACACAGACATATCTATAATAGAGCTTATGTTATAAATTGGCCACAGCAAGAGATTAATAATAACTAATAATATGACAACTATAACACTATTGTATAATATGAATCATTTGAGACCTAAGAATTGTTTGCAGAACTATGCAGTGTTCCAGGTAATATTTGACTATGGCTAGCAGAAGCCGTGGAGGGAGAACCACAGATTGGGGGTGGGGGAAGACCCATGGGGATGGATATGATGGGGACAACCACTGTGCTTCCATCTTATCACCTGGCATCATGGGAAGGGGCTCTTCGAAAGACTGTATAGTATCAGGGAGTCATCAGTTGGCAGAGCATGTCCATACCCCCACAGGGACTAGAGTGCATTGATTACCATGTTACCACATGAAATTGTCACCGTGGAACTCCAAGAACAGCCACTGAGGGGAACCCTATGCTTAGTACCATACGTACCATCAACACAGTAAGGTGGATTGTAGCTCATGTCTATAAAGTCACCTTCAGGAGTGCAGCCCCTCCCCCACGGAGGTCCTTGTCTTTCTCCAAGAGAGGTTTACACAGCAGGGCCATCATATGAAAGATGGCACCTATGCCCAGCATGAGTTCTCCCAGGTAGCCTCTGGAGCCTGTGTCCCAGCTATCCGCAGGCTCCCTGCTATTTCATCTGTCCACCCTGACCCAGAGTACACAGTGACCAGAGAGCTGACCCTTGTGACTCTGTTCTCCACCTGCAGCCAGGCCAGTCTTGAAAAGGAAAATTCCCAGTATCCCTCCCCTGGTTACAGGCTGCCCATCAGACCTGTGCGAGGAGTGTGCTTCATCGCTCCTCCCCTGCCTCTGCTTCCCCTGCACCAGGCAAGGTGGGGTCCCTTGTTCCCAGTGTTCATTGGTATCACTGGGAGCTCTGTAGGGCCAGCCAGGTGTGGGCACACTGACCAGCACACAGTAGGTGTTCACTAAGGGTTTTCTAAGCAGAGATGATGTGAGGGTACAAGGAGGAGGAGGGGAGGTGGCAAATGAGAAGTGGGAAGGAAAGGCTGCTGCTGAGCCAAGCCCCGAGCTCGGCTGTTCCAGCTCCGAGTTTGCCGCACTGTTCCCAGCGGGTGCCAACTCTGAATGCCTGCTTAAGTCACTCCACGAAGCTCAGCTTCTCAATCTGTTTTTTATTTGCAAGGGCCAGATCCGTCTTCCTTTTTTAAAAGTCAAGCTTCTGAGAAAGTCATTTATATTCACAGTGATTCTCCTTTCAAATCGAGTCTTTGAATGGGGTGTTTGGAGTTGTGGATCATAGGGGCTATGCCAGCAGAGGCTGCGGGTCCTTGACAGGACTCCTGAGCACGTGGGTGGAGGGGACGTCCTCGAGTAGGTAAGATCTGTGGCAGGGACCTTCAGTCCATCTGCTGATGGCTTGATTTCCAAAGTAACCTGTGGGCCACTTTTCTCTATTTAGAGAACACGTCCCCATCCAGGTCATATATTTGAACTCTTGGTCCCTCCCCTGATGGAGATGTTTTGGAAAGCTGTGGAACCTTCAGGAGGCAGGGCTGAGCTGGAAGAAGTAAGGGACGGAGATGGAGGGAGCTCTGGTTCCCACCTGAGATCTGTGCTCCGGCCTGCCAAGCCTGTGGAGTCTAAGGTGTGTGCACCTGCCTCCATGAACATCATCCCCCAACCCCCGCCTCACCCGCCAGTAACTCTCTGAAACTGAACAGTAGGAATCCCTCTTCCCTTAGGTTGCTGCTGTTGAAGCAGAGTGGGTACTATTTTGGGGAGAGGAGGGCTGTTTATGCTAAACATAATGGTGATTCTGGTGTCTGTATGTGTGTGAGGGGGACATTGAATTCTGAATCCACACCTTGGAATATTCTGGCCAGTTAAGAAACATATATTACATCTGCTTGTGCTACCTGGGCAAGAGATCTGTCTTAGTCAGGGTTTTTATTCCTGCACAAACATCATGACCACGAAGCAAGTTGGGGAGGAAAGGGTTTATTTGGCTTATTTCCACATTGCTGTTTATCACAAGGAAGTCAGGACTGGAATTCAAGCAGGTCAGGAAGCAGGAGCTGATGCAGAGGCCATGGAGGGATGTTCTTTACTGGCTTGCTTTCCCTGGCTTGCTTAGCCTGCTCTCTTATAGAACCCAAGACTTCCAGCCCAGGGATAGCACCACCCACAAGGGGTACTACCCCCTGGGTCACTAATTGAGAAAATGCCCCACAGCTGGATCTCATGGAGGCACTTCCCCAACTGAAGCTCCCTTCTCTGTGATAACTGCAGCCTGTGGCAAGTTGACACACAAAACTAGCCAATAACAGATCCAAGAGCTATTCTGTAAAAAGAAATGTGTTTTGAATTAGTTTATTTTATGTGCATGAGTGTTTTGCTTGCATGTATGTCTGTGCACCATGTGTGTCCTTGGAACTGTAGTTAAGGGCAGTTGTACGTCACCTGACGGAGTGCTGGGAATCAAACCCAGGTCCTCTGCAAGAACAAGGGCTCCTAACCACTGAGCCATCTCTCCAACCCTAGAAAAAGATTTATTTTGTTTTTGGCTCTGTGTGTGTGTGTGTGTGTGTGTGTGTGTGTGTGTGTGTGTGTGTGCATGTCTGTATGTGAATATGTGCACATGTAAGTGCAGGCGCTCACAGAGACCAGAAGAGGGCATCCTATCTTCCGGACCTGAAATTACAGGTGGTAACCTGACATGGTGCTGGGAACCAAGCCCCTCTGATCCACTGAAAGAGCAGTGAACACTCTTAACCTTGGAGTTGTCTCTTTAGACTCGAGTGTGTGTGTGCGCACACACACACACACACACACACACACACTACATATATAATATTATTATATGTATGCAAGTGATTTATAGCTAAAGCCCACATGTGCAACAAAAGCCACAACTGTATGTCCTTTGCATTCCTATTTGTAAGGACCCATATAGAGCGAAGTCCAGGAAGGATTCTGCCAATGGTCCCTGTGGAGTAGACTGAGGGAGGCTTAACCTTCAAAGGAATCTTCACTGTCATCGAGTTGCTTAAAGACTTTCCATGTGGGACTGTTTTTCTGTGTACTCATGTATGGATTTAGAATTGGGAATCGGTACAGCTTGCCCCTCGGCTTCTGGCATTTTTTGCTTTTATTTCTTTGAGTGACTGTGTTGAATGGCTTACCCAAAGTTTAACAGGCAACCCTAAAACTTAATTGACAGGTAATTTATGAAGAAATTGCATGTGTAATTTAGGCCATAACTTTCACTTTAAGGTGCCGAATGTCTTGGGCTTTGAGGCAACAGATCTCCCCTGAATCTTCTTGGCTGGCATACTGAAGCATGAGGGCAGCCGTGGATGGAGAGGGAACATGTAGATGTGGCTCTGTTCCAGTTCCAGTTTACCTGCAGATGTGGCTCTGTGGTAAAGCACTAGCCGAGCATATATACGAGGCCCTAGGTTCAAACCTAGGGCCCAGCCCTACAGAAAGCAAATGTAAATGTTAAAGTTTAGTCAAGGAGACAGGTGGCTGGCAAGTTTGGCCCATGAGCCATCATTTGTGGGTTCCTGGTTTGATCTTGACACAGAGGAGTATAAAGGTATGGGAAAGTGGGAAGTGGGTTACGGCAGGCTTTTAATCCAAATGGTTATGCTGAAGAGCAGCAGAACTTAAATTTATTTATCATTATTATTTATAGAATCATTTTTATATACTATTGTTAGATTTACTTATTTTATGTTTGAGTGTTTTGCTTGCACGTATGTCTGATGCCCTCAGAGGCCAGAAGAGGACACTGGATCCCCTGGAATAGGAGTTCCAAATGGTTGTGAGCCTTCATAGCGGGTGCTGGGAACTGAGCCCAGATCCCCTGGAAGAACAGCCCATATATATATATTTGTTTTGTTTTGTTTTGTTTTGTTTTGAGACAGAGTTTCTCTGTGTAGCCCTGGCTGTCCTGGAACTCACTCTGTAGACCAGGCTGGCCTCGAACTCAGAAATCTGCCTGCCTCTGCCTTCCAAGTGCTGGGATTAAAGGTGTGCGCCACCACCGCCTGGCTCCTTATTAATATTTTTGATATGGATGTGCATGTGTGTCTTTAAGGAGTGGCTCCTCCTTGCCTCTTGAGGCGGAGAGAGCCTTAGCAACTCTCAATTCCATGCAAGTTTGAAGAGCTTGCATGTGACTGACTGGCACTCAGTCTACAGAGATGAACAAGGCTAGCTTGGAGTGTCCTGAGAGCCCAAGGGGAGCCTCAGAAGTCAGACTAGAGCAGACAGCCTCTCAGGTTTCAGAAGAGGCCTGTGGCATGCCCACAGTGGATGCTGAAGGCAGCCCTGGCCTCCCTGGTACTGTCAGAAACTGCTATGCATGAGCTGGTGGCTCAGAGGGCTGATATTGAGGCAGCGTGGGATGCAGAACAAGGAGAGGCCATTAGCATGGGGCTGTGTAGGCCACGTTAATTAGTCCCATGACTGTAGATAGGCCATGCAGCCTTTACAAACTACACATAACATGTGACTGGGAGACTGAGGGACCTCCTCCCTCCCCATCTACCGAAGCCCATCAGGCTGTGTCAGGGAGCATGCATGTGCACCTGCGGATGTGTGAACACATTGGTTAGCTTGTCACTGCTGTGACCAAAATATTCAACAGAGACAATTTGCAGAGTTAGCTATTCATTCTGGTTTGCAGTTTCAGAGTTTAGTCCACCCTGACAGGGAAGGCATGACAGGGGACTCAGTTCACATTACCTGGCTCAGGGCACCAAAAGTGGCCAGAGATAATATGGCCCCAGGGATCCACTCCCTCCCACTAGTTCCCATCCCATAAGGTTCTGCAGTCCCCCGCAATAGGGCCTTAGGCTGGGGACTGGCTTTCAAATCTGAGCCCATGGGAGACGTTTCATATTTGAGTCCTTAACAGCGAAGATACACAGAGGGCTCCAGCCTCTCACCCCATCCATCGTCCCTGAGAGAGTCCTCTCTGCCAGATGTCACTGCAGTCCCCTGATGGGCCAGGTGCTAGGCGTTCTTGGGGTGGGTGTGCACCTGTCTCTGGCACACTGGCTGGCACAGGTTGGTATGTAGATTGTCACCTGGCCTTGAACAATGGTGTTCGTGGATGCTAAGGGACTGTGTAGCTTTCTGTCCCAGGAGACCAATGGTCAGCCCCAAGTAGACATCACCTGCTGCAGCCTGGTGGATGAGTGCTTTTCTTGTTCATGATAAAAACACTTGGAAGAAGCAACAAGAAAAAGGGGGGATTTATTTTTGGCTCACTGGTCTGAGAAGACACAGTCCATGGCGGTGGGGAGCATGCTCATAGCTGGGCCAGCAGCAGTGTACGGCCACAGTTTACGTTGTGTCTGACATCAAGGAGCAGAGAACTCAGACTTGGAAAAGTACTTAGAAGCTCCCTGACCCTGCATCCAAAAGGTCCCATCTCCGACACTTTGCCACCACCTGGAAACCGTCCCAACACTTGAGCCCCTGGGGGACTGTCTGCCCTCAAACCCTAATACTCAACCCCAGGGACCCCTTTCTTGGACCCAAGACTGGCTATTATAGGAAGGACATTGGAAAAAGCAGCAGAGGAGAAAGGCTTAATGCATCCCCTGAGCAGAATTCCTCCCCTGCAGGAAATCGGATCCAATTCACACCCTCACCCAACCCCACAAGAACGGGCTGGCACTGGCTGTGTTTGGTAACATCACAGCAAACGGCCACCTTGTCTCTATTTTGGTTCCCACCACTGCTTCTTCTTTCTGCACCTTTTCCAAAGTGTTCTTTCCTCCTGGAAGGCTCTGATGCCAAGCACCCCCAGCTCCTTCCCGTTTTGGTAAATTAGGGAACAAATGGTGCCAAGTTGTTCTCGGCTCTTTCGCGAGATGATTCGTAACCAGCTTATTTTCCTTTCCTCCATTGAGTGTACGCATTAAAACTAAAATTAAATCATTACCCGCAGCACACACGACAATCCCCTTCATAATTACATCCTCCTAATTGGCATCCGAGAGCCCGGCTCATTTATAGTTCTCGCTGCAAAATGTCTCAGCCACGTTGGTTTATTTTTTAATTTATTTCTGAAGGTTTAAAGGTCAACAAGACTATCTTACCTTAATTTGACAAGCAGGCGAGAAATGATGCTAGACTCATTTATGTTCAGGTAATGTACAAAGAGATCTATAAATCAAGTGGGGTGGGGGGTGGGGTGGGATATTAGACGACGCCATATCGGAGCCATCTGCCTCCGTTCTTGGAAAAAAATCGATAGCACAGAGAAAGCACGGAAGATGTACTGATTCATGCCCCTGTGTCAGGGGAGAGATGTTGGCCATTTTTAGTGACTCTTAATATCCTAAAACAACAAGGGGGGGCTGATGGGGGATGGATGAGAGTGACCACAGTCTCCCTCATAGATGTCAAAGAGTAAGTCTTGTGTATGTGCAGGAAAGGGAGACACTGAGGTCCCTTCCTCCCTGTGGCTCTGCCCCTTCTAATGTGGTCTTTGCAAATGCCGCTGCACACACTACCATGGTGTGGAAGGGAATTAAATAGACTGCGGTGCAGTGATTGTTGCCGGGGAAAGTGGCTTCTGCCTGGGGATCCTGGGTTTTCTATTCTGTAGGTGCCTCTCCAAACCTTGCCTTCCTTTTGGGGCCTACATTGACCATCTTCATAGCTGGGTTTAGAGAGAACCCGCGGGTTCCACCATGATGGGTGTTCAGCTTGGTCCACCGTTGTCTGAAACAGGAAGAGGTGAGGTGAGATGGCTTTGTGGGGCTGGAAGGAAGACTTCTGTCCAAGTAGACTTTGGGAAAAAATCAGCGGGATTATTGAACCTATTCCCCCAGGCGTGGTTGTGGGGTGCTGCACAGTTTTGTAGAAGGAGGAGAACCAGATCAGAGGACCCCACGTGACAGTGTGTCAGGATTACTGGGGAAAGAGGACATTAGCTGAAGAACATATATTATGCAGTTATATAGTATATATTAGTTATATATAATGTATCATTTAAATATGTCATCATATTTATCATTTAAATATGTATCATTTAAACATATAGAATATATATTAGTTATATGTTAGTTATGTATATGTAGCTAATACATATTATATATAGTTATAACTAATACTAGTTATATGTACTATATATAATTAATTATATCTATATATGCTAATATATTATAGTTAATAATTGGGGAGACTTTGTTGCAGGGATAAAAATTATATTTTTGCAGCCAAATGATAGTAGGAAGCAGAGCTTTCGCCATTTCCCTTGTGTGAGGCTCTGATTTGGGGATTTTTGAGGTCTTGCCTCATGACACTCTTCTCATGAGCTGTCACTGTGCATTTACGTTGCCATAGGTACTATGTTTCCTGTCACATGTCATAAAGGTCTTTTCTCTTTCAGCATGAAGAGTTGCTTTGAGGAAAAGTCTGGGTTTTTTGGGTTTTTTTTGTTTTTTTTGTTTTTTTTCGTTTGTTTGTTTTGTTTTTTTTTTTTTTTTTATTTTGGTTTTGCAACAGAATGGAATTCAGGAAGCTTGCTTGTGTGTGTCTCCAGGCTTTAACTTCTACGAGCTTTAAGGCGGTCTGGTCTGCAGGCTCAGTCATAACTGGGATTCCGGAGGCTGCAGAGGCAGAGACCCACATGCTGATGACCGGCTCACAGACACATTCGACTGTCCAAGCCTGTTTCAGTTAAGAGTTTCCATTGCTGTGAAGAGACGCCATGACTGTGGCGACTCTTCTAAGGAAACATTTCACTGGGGCTGGCTTACAGTTCAGAAGTTTAGTCCATTACCATCGCGGCAGGAAGCATGGTGGTATGCAGACAGTCATTGCTGGAGAAAAGCTGGGAGTTCTGCATCTGGATCCAGTAGGCAGGAAGAAAGTGAGACACTAGGCCTGGCCTGAACATCTGAGACCTCAAAGCCCACCCGCCAGTGACACACACACCTTCTAATAGTGCCATTCCCTATGGGCCCATGGGAGCCATTTTCATTCAGACCATCCCAAAACCCAGTATAGATAAATGCTTGGTCTGTTGCATATCCCTCTGGCTTGTCACAGAGGTCCTCAATAGTGTCTTCAAATCATATATGAGCAGCTCTTGTTTTTCGTTTATTTCTTTGTCACTTTTAGGGACACCTAAAGATGATGCAGGAGGCTCCTGTTATGGAGAGGAAGCAAAGCCCTTGTAATCCTTAAAGGCACAGATCCTCACCTTCTTGGAAAAATTCCATGAAACACACACTGAGAACTTCCACATTACACAAATAGCCCATAGGATGTCAAGATTTATTTATTTATTTATTATTATTATTATTATTATTATTATTATTATTATTAT